>CM056050.1:232058402-232329759 GCA_029574335.1 Rana kukunoris | reverse complement strand
CAACTTCACAGGAAGTTCCTCCCTATATAACCCCTCCCACTGAGAGTGCTTTAGTTTTTTCGCCAGTGTCTTAGGTGTTGGTCACGTCTAGCTGTCCCTCGGAGGTCTCGGGACCCAGGATAGCTAGCCGGATCCGTCCGAAGTGCTTCAGAGCCAAGATGTACGGTACCCGGGCCCTGCTGGAGTGGGGTTGTGCCTATAATGCCTCTCCTTGGAGGGCTGGATTCTGGGCTCCAGTGCCTTAGTCTCTTCCAAGAACTAAACGCTACTGATGCCAGGATGCTATATAGGTCCAGGGGTGTGGGTTCCTTAACACAGGACCCCGGTCCCTGAAGGTCCAAGACAATACCCTCGGAGATGGGGGAAGGCTGGGCCTCTTGCATTTTGCAATACCCTGCGGCGTGGAGCAGGTAAGAGGGAACCTGCGGGACTTGGTTCGACAGTAGGTATCCCCCTGGGGGTTCTGGGTTGGCTAACAGTATGCTGGTGCATCAGCCACTATTTCCACTATGTCTGTTGAGGCAGGATGGGATTATAATGTTTACCCAGATAATATGTAAATATATGTATACTTGTGTAAGTTATATATTTGCTACTCACCCCAGGCCTGTTAACCTGTTAACACTGATACTGCAACCCCACATGTTTTAAAGAGGAAATTGCTGGTAAAAAACTCCTGTTTCTTAGGAAGCCCATGGGGACAGCTTCCTCGCTGTGTGTGCACTACAATAAGATTAGTGCTTACCTGGTGTCTGTTGGTGCTGCATAACGCTGGTCCATGTTGTTCCTCTGCTCTGCTTCCTCCATGTGGGTGTTCAGCGTGGTGCGCGCGATCGTGCGCGCGCGTGTGTGCGCGCGCATACGCGCGCGCGCGTGCACGCCGCCTTTTATAGCGTCGGCGTGCGTCGGGGGGGCGGGCCAGCAGCGTCAGGGTCTGTATAAAGGAAAAAACTTTTCTCTGGCTGGTCTTTCCCTCCTGGAGGCAGAGGAAGAAAGGATACAGAGCGTGCAGCTGGGTCTTTTGGCCACACAGGGACACCTAGTGGCGGTTTTGTGGATCTTCAGGTCTAGGACTTAGGTCCACTATTGACCAGAAAAAAAAAAAAAAAAGTTTTTTTTGCTTAAAGGGACTCAGCCTTAGATCCAGCAGTATCTGAGTCTACCTTGGACTCCGGCTAACGGGCATTGGTGTGTCAATACTCACAGGCTTCCTCGGTATTGCCACCTCCCAGGCGGGTAAAAAAAAAAGAGAAATATAAAAGAAAAAGAGAGAAATTAGTTCTTTTTCATTTTTCTCATACCTGCCCTCATATTGGTTATTCCTAGCTACAACAGTCAGGTGTTGGCTATAGGGGTGACCCAAGGTTGTACAATGGCTCCAAAGGGATCTGGACCAGCCAAGGCTGCTAAAGGTGCCAAAAAGCAAAAGGGGTCTCCATCGGGGTCAGAGAGGATTGGGCCAGGCTTCTACGGCCCCACCCTCGCCAGTCAGGACACCGAGTGGCATAGTACAAGAGCCATTGGGGTTGCTGGGGGCAGAGGCGGCCCCCGATCCACCCATTCCCGTTTACGTGACGGGAAGAAATGCTAGCAGCCACCATGTGTGGGCTAGAGAAAAGGTTAACTGCGTTGTTTTCCCGTCCTTGCCCAAGTAGCAAGCGGGCTAGATCCCCCTCACCCAGTGTGGGGTTTTCAGATGCGGAGGTCTCCTCTTCAGAGGAACGGGACCCACAAGGGGATCAGGCAGACCCAAGTCCCGACGGTTCAGACAGGGAAAATTCCACTATAGATGAATATTTTTCGGCCTCTCAAGAGGAGGGCCTGTGGATCCAGTCTTTGACAGATATGGTTCGCACTGCCTTTAAACTTCCAGTGCCAGAACTAGTAGCCCCGGAGGTATCCTCATTGGGTTCTTTAAAGGCCCCATTAACTGGTGCATCTTTTCCAATGCACCCCCTTCTGCGGAACGTGATTTACCAAGATTGGGCTCGACCTGATAGAATCTTTGTCCCTCCTAAAAGATTCTCTATTCTCTATCCTATGGAAGAGAATATGTAAAGAAATGGGCTCTCCCTACAGTGGACGCAGCCATTTCCTGCGTGAATAAATCCCTGACTTGTCCGGTTGAAAATGTCCATATGTTCAAGGATCCGGTCGACAAGAAATTCGAGACCCTACTGAAAGCAGCTTTTACCTCAGTAGGTGCCATGGTTCAGCCAGCAGTAGCAGCATTGGTGTTTGTCAGGCCTTGAAGGATCAGGCAAAGCATATATTGAAGGACATGCCGGCTCAGCATACTCATGAATTAGCAGAATTCCCTAGGGCTCTCTGCTTTGCAGTAGATGCTATTAAGGACTCCATCCAACAGGCATCCCGTTCATCTCTACTGATGGTTCACATGCGTCGTCTTTTGTGGCTAAAGAACTGGTCAGCAGAGGCACCCTGCAAAAAGCTTCTAGCAGGGTTTCCCTTTCATGGGGGAAGACTATTCGGGGAAGACCTAGATAAATATATCCACACCATATCAAGTGGAAAAAGTACTTCCTTACCGGTCAAGAAAAGACCGCGTGGGCCACGTTTAAACGACAGGCCATTGCAGGCTCGACCCCCTTCGACTTCCCGTCAGTATCGACGGCCTCCCGGGCGTTCAGCAGTTAATAGCCGCCCACAGGGACAAGCCGCGGCAAACAAGAGGCCCTGGTCTCGCAAACGGCTAAACCAGTCATCAAATCAGATTCATGAAGGGGCGCCCCCACTCTCTTGGGTGGGGGGAAGACTTCAGTTTTTCTCCGAAGTCTGGAAGGCCAGAATTCCCGACTCTTGGGTTCGGTCCGTAGTAGCCTCAGGCTACAAACTAGAGTTTCGAGAAATCCCCCCTCCTCATTTTCAGGGGTCAAGTCTTCCAAGCGACCCGTTAAAGAGGGCCTCTCTCGTAAAGGCGTTGGATCGCCTCTTGCTCCAAGGAGTAATTGTAGAAGTACCAACCCAAGAAAGGGGTCTGGGATTCTACTCCAACCTTTTTGTTATACCAAAACCCAATGGCGACGTCAGGCCTATATTAGACCTCAAACGCCTAAATCGCTTTCTAAGGATTCAGACCTTCCGTATGGACTCCATACGTTCAGTGACAACCAGCCTGCATCAGGGCGACTTCCTAGCATCTATAGACATAAAGGATGCATATCTGCATGTGCCGATTTACCCAGCACATCACAAGTTTCTTCGTTTTACGATAAACCAAAGTCATTACCAGTTCGTAGCCCTCCCTTTCGGGTTGGCAACAGCTCCACGGGTATTCACAAAGTGTTAGCCCCGGGTACTAGCCGTCCTAAGGACAGAAGGCATCTTGGTCCTAGCATACCTGGACGATCTCCTGGTTATCGACAGTTCAGCTTCCAACCTCAATCATGCAGTAGTCCGCACAGTGCGGCATCTAGAAGAGTTCGGGTGGATTGTGAACCAAGAAAAATCAAGGTTACAACCCACAAGACAGTTGGAATATCTAGGCTTTCGGTTAGATACAGAATGCCAGAGGGTATTTTTACCTCAAGAGAAGATCAGGTCGTTGATTCAAACGATTCAAATAGTCTTAGGCAAAAAGAAGCCGACTATTCGCCTATGCATGCGACTGCTGGGAAAGATGGTGGCTGCCTTCGAAGCAGCGCCCTATGCCCAGATCCATACCAGAATTCTGCAGGCAGCTATTCTCTCTGCTTGGAACAAGTCCATACAGGCATTAGACCGTCCATTAGTTCTTTCTCCAGAAGTCAGGCACAGCCTGTACTGGTGGCTGATCCCTCAAAAATTATCAAAAGGGAAAACCTTTTGCCCCATCTCGTGGAAAATAGTAACCACAGATGCCAGCCTAACAGGTTGGGGGGCAATCTTAGGAAAACGGACCCAGCAGGGACAGTGGTCAGAGGCAGAAGTCTGCTTCCCATCAATGTCCTAGAGATCAGAGCTGTTCGGTTGGCCCTGGTCGCCTGGACTCTCCCCCTGCAGGGTCTGCCAGTAAGGATACAGTCCGACAATGCCACGGCGGTGGCATACATAAACCACCAGGGGGGCACAAAGAGCCTGGCGGCTCAAAGGGAAGTAAACCTAATTTTTGCATGGGCCGAAGCCCATGTACCCTGCATCTCCAGCAGTGTTCATCCCAGGGATAGACAATTCTCAAGCAGATTTTTTGAGTCGTCAACAGTTACTCCCGGGAGAGTGGTCTCTTCACCCCCAGGTATTCCAAGAGATTTGCCAAAGATTCGGAGTTCCCGATGTGGACATCATGGCAACAAGATTCAACAAGAAATTGGACAAATTCGTATCCCGAGCCAGGGACCCCTCGGCCTACGGGACCGATGCGTTGGTTTGCCCCTGGCACCAGTTTTCTCTCCTGTATGCATTCCCTCCACTACAGATGATTCCCCGCCTTCTACGAAGGATCAGGGTGGAGCGCAGGCCGGTGATCCTGGTGGCCCCAGCCTGGCCCAGCAGAAGGGCTTGGTACGCACTCATCGTGAGGATGTCAGTAAGGGCACCGTGGCCACTCCCCCTGCGCCCAGATCTGCTGTCTCAGGGCCCGATCTACCACCCTGCTTCACAGCAGCTAAATTTGATGGCTTGGCGGCTGAATCTCTAATTCTTAAGGGCAGAGGCCTCTCTGCCCAAGTCATATCTACGTTAATTCAAGCTAGAAAGCCAGTCTCTAGAAATATCTATTACAGAGTCTGGAGAACCTATGTGGAGTGGTGCGAGTCTCAAGGAGGGCATCCTCGCAAGTTTTTTATTGACAGGATCTTGCGATTCCTCCAGGTTGGCGTTGACAAGGGGTTGGCTCTTAGTACTCTAAAGGGGCAGGTGTCTGCCTTATCGATATGGTTTCAAAGGCCTTTGGCCACACATTCGCTTGTAAAAACCTTTTTGCAGGGGGTCTTGCATGTAAAATCCCCCTATTAGAGCTCCCCTCTGCCCCTGGAATTTAAATCTGGTCTTGTCAGCTTTACAAAAGCAGCCGTTTGAACCTCTGGCAGAAATCCCTCTTGTGCTGCTAACCCGAAAGTTGGTTTTCTTGGTGGCTATGGCTTCGGCCAGAAGGGTCTCCGAGCTGGCAGCCTTGTCTTGCAGGGAACCGTACCTTATTCTGCATAAGGACAGAGTGGTTCTGCGCCTCAGCCTTCTTTCCTTCCTAAGGTCATATCCAGTTTTCACTTGAATCAGGACCTAGTCCTACCATCCTTCTTTCCTACTCCCCAGTCCAGAGAGGAAAGATTGCTTCATACTTTGGATGTAGTCCCGAGCCATGAGAGTTTATCTCAAGGCTACAGAAAAGATTCGGAAAACAGATGTGCTTTTCATTCTTCCGGATGGCCCCAAGAAGGGTCAGCCGGCTGCCAAGTCTTCCTTGGCTAGGTGGATTAAGCAGCTGATTTTTCAGGCCTATGGTCTGTCTGAAGCGCGTTCCACCGCCCTTATCAGTTTAAGGCCCATTCTACGAGGGCCATGAGTGCCTCTTGGGCGGCACACCATCAGATCTCTATGGCACAGGTTTGCAGAGCGGCAACCTGGTCTTCCGTACATACGTTTACTAAATTTTTATAAGTTGGACGTCACAAAGACTGCGGACGCAGCATTTGGGCAGGCGGTCCTACGGGCAGCAGTATAGAATCCTCTGGCCCGGTTCACGCCCCTTTTTTCTGTTGGTGGAGCTATTTTACCTCCTGATATAGTTTCTGTTTGGCTATTTTTGGCCTTACGGTCTCCCTCCCTTCATGGAGCATTGCTTTGGACATCCCATATGTAATGACTATGCGCTCTGTGTCCCGTGATGTACGATCAAGAAAAAGGGATTTTTAATAACAGCTTACCTGTAAAATCCTTTTCTTGGAGTACATCACGGGACACAGAGCTCCCACCCCTCTTTTTGGGAACATTGTGTAACCTCAGAGAAAATTGCTTGCTACAAAACTAAAGCACTCTCAGTGGGAGGGGGTTATATAGGAGGAACTTCCTGTGAAGTTGATTACACCAGGTGTCCACACCTGAAGGTACTCCATATAACCCATATGTAATGACTATGCGCTCTGTGTCCCGTGATGTACTCCAAGAAAAGGATTTTACAGGTAAGCTGTTATTAAAAATCCCTTTATCCTTTCAAGAATAAAATATAGGCAAATCTGCAAATTTGTGCAAAAAGCTCACATTATCCACATTTGTAGTTGATTTTTATGTGCTCACCTATATTAAGCCCAAAAATACTTGACTATTTCCAAACAAGCTCTTGTACTTTTTCTGAGGGTTGCACATTAGAATAACATATGTTGACTCATGGTGACCACACGTGGAACTGTGGTTTGCTCATGCAGAATTCAGCTGGTGTAAGTGAGGAAATGTACCCAGTCTTTCCCTGTATGGGGGAGAATGTAATCTCTTTTTTGCCACATGACAGCACTAGTGCTTGATGGCCAAGTACCCAGCACTATCACTGATCTCAATTTCAAATTGGAGGTTAAACCGGGCTTCCTGACTTTGCTTTCACCAGTAAAATTTAACCCTGCATGGGTTAAGCATATGGTCAATTTAAGATTTACGTTTAGGGCTAGAATTAGAATTGAAGTGTTGAGATAAAAAAAAAAAAAAACAATGGTTGAGAGCACTGGCCAATGGCTGAGAGCACTGAATGGAATGTTCTTGCAGGTGTCAATCCCCCTGTTGGAACACAACAGTTCAACAGAGGGAGATTGCTGTGCTGATGTTGGACCGTTGGTACAGCGGCTCCAACCTGAGCTGTCAGTTTTTTTTTTGTTCTTTTTCAACCCAGCGGGAGAGAAAACTATTAATGTGTACCAGGATTAAGTGTGTATTGTATAGTCTTTAATGATATGATTATAATCTGCACTTTGTTGCTGGACTTTACTGTCAGTGGTTAGTGCCTCTGAACATCTAATCTACATGAAAGAGAATTTTGATGGAAAGAGACTTGAACTGAATAAACAACTAATAGCAATTTAAAAAAAAACATGAGTTCTATCTTAGTATACACTACTGGAAAAATCAGTGAGCCAAACACACAAGCAGAAAATTACATTTCTGCGGGTGTTCTGTAGACCAATGGTGTACAGAACGTCTTCAGGTTTCCATATTGCAGTAAATATAACAGAAAAATACAGCAGTTGCCGAAAGGTAACTTTAATAACAGAAAATTGCTGTCCTAAAATCAAAAGCTTCTGGAATAAAATTCTATCATTAATTAACTACTTGCCGACCGCCCGCCGTCATATTACTGCGGGACGGTGGCACTGTTTCGCGAGAGCACGTAGCTCTACGTCCTCTCTTTTTTGGCCACTGGGGGTCCCCCGCACGCCCCCGAGACCCGAGCGCGTGCCCGGCGGGTACGATCACCGCTGGGCACACGCAATCGCTCGGTACAGAGCGGGGAACGGGAGCTTTTTGTGTAAACACAAAGCTCTCGTTCCTGTCAGCGGGGGAAACGCTGATTTTCTGTTCATACAATGTATGAACAGAAGATCAGTGATTTCCCCTAGTGAGTCAACCCCCCCATACAGTTAGAACACAAACAGGAACACACTTAACCCCTTCCCTGCCCCCTAGTGTTAACCCCTTCACTGCCAATGGCATTTTTATAGTAATACAATGCATTTTTATAGCATTGATCGCTATAAAAATGCCAATGGTTCCAAAAATGTGTCAAAAGTGTCCGATGTGTCCGCCATAATATCGCAGTACTGAAAAAAAACGCTGATCGCCGCCATTACTAGTAAAAAAAATAAAAATATTAATAAAAATGCCATAAAACTACCCCCTTTTTTGTAAACGCTATACATTTTGCGCTAACCAATCAATAAACGCTAATTGCGATTTTTTTTTACGAAAAATATGTAGAAGAATACGTATCGGCCTAAACTGAGGAAAAAAAATGTTTTTTTATATCTTTTTTGGGGATATTTATTATAGCAAAATGTAAAAAATATTGAATTTTTTTCAAAACAGTCGCTCTATTTTTGTTTATAGCGCAAAAAATTAAAGCCGCAGAGATTATCAAATACCACCAAAAGAAAGCTCTATTTGTGGGGAAAAAAGGACGCCAATTTTGTTTGGGAGCCACGTCGCACGACTGCGCAATTGTCAGTTAAAGCGACGCAGTGCCGAATCACAAAAAGTGCTCTGGTCTTTGGACAGCAATATGGTCCGGGGGCTAAAGTAGTTAAGGATATTACTAAAAATGAGATTAAAGAAGATCCTTGGGAAGTCCTTTTCCACGGGGGTGTGTAGCCTATAAAAGGTTATAAAAAGACCTTGATTCCCCACCTCCTTAACGCAGCAAAACGGTTAATCCCTAAAAAATAGAGGAATAAGGACAGCCCTCAAATATGGGAGTGGATTGACTCAGTGGAGGAAACCCACAGGAGGGAGGAGTTGAAACCTGGAGGGGTGGATGACAGTGAGGATATACGCAACAAGTGGGGACCATGGAGAGAATTTTAAAAAACCTGGAGCTTTGCAGAAAATTTAAGAGTACCATGAGACATTGGGGAGGAAAATAGACCTAAACCTAGGGGGGACACTTGGGTGGGAGAGATAGTGGAATCACGAGATGGAGGGATGGAGAGAGGGGATAAAAGTAGGGGGGAAAGCCACATGTTATACCTAGTCTGCGGGGGGAAAAAAAATAATATATGGTCATTGAAACAGAAAAAAGAAAAAGGGAGCCACAAATGATGCAATGACCACAGTGGTAAGCGAAGGGCGGAAAGGTCCGTGAGCTGGCTAGACGGGCGGTACCTCGGGTCTAGTCTGATGTGGAAGAAAAAAAAAAGAAAAAGAAAAAGAAAATAACAGAAAATTGCAATATACTGTAGCTTTTGTCTGGCAATTGTTTATGCTATAAGTTTTTATTTGCTATATATTGCCACAAAAATGAAGTTACCCTTTAAGTGAGTGCTAGGATAGTACAAAGTTTTTGGTTATGGTTTAGGTTAAATTTAAGGGTTATTGAAGGTAGGTTTATGTTTAATTTAGGGTAGGGTAGGTAAGTTTATTGTGTAGCTTAAAGATGATGTTAGGGCTTTTGGTGTTATAAATTCATTTTCAGATGTGATAACATTTGTCTCCCAAAACTAGCATATCAGTTTAATTTTGCTGAAACAGTCACCTCCTTTCTATATTATACAAAATTCAAGGAAAAGCCGGTTTTGAACTACCTTCTGTGAGATAAACAGAAGTTACCTGACAGCAGCTAATGGTTTAAAAAAAAAAAAAAAAAACTGTTTTTCTATTTTTTTTATTTCAACATTTACATTGTTTTATATTTCACCTTCTATACATTGTATTGCGCCGTGTTTAAAGCACCTATTTTCAGATCACATGTCAAATTCACAAGCTAACCAAAATATAAACTAATACATTCACAGCATCTATAATGAAAACCAGTGCAGCGCTCACATACCTACTGGTTATACTTAGAAATATTTATTTTCCTAATCTGCTTCTTATAACAACTTTGACAACAAAAATAATCTGTAAAATAATATAATCTAGCTATATACTTCATGTTTTAAAAATAATTTTAATATGTATATACAAATTATATATTTATTTAAAGCTCCTGACTGACAATTATTAGCCATTTCAATTTGAATGTTTAGTAAAAGGCAGTCCATCTCATTAAGACGAATGTTGCCATTTTTACTGATAAACAATTTAACCCCCTTACAAAAGTTATATTATATCAATATTAATAGAAGCCCCTAATTATCCTTTGCAGAGTATCAGCTAACTTCTGCAGGTTATAAAAAAAATGTTTATTAAATCTAGTGGTGAACATAGCCTTTTCCAGATGCTAAAAATTAGGTTTGGTAACAATAGTGCATAATTTGTTATACTATAACATGTAAACTATATAAAACTGAAAAAAATATATATGAAAGCCAATCTCCCCTGGCCAAAAAATGTGTTTTGCTCTTTCCGTGTTCTATATGAACACCTACTTTTTTATTTTATTTTATAACTTTATGCTAGTAAGGATCTGTTTAATCAAGGAAAAAAAAAAGTATTTGTGGCAGCATTTCAGAATTTAAATGAAAAAGGGGTTAAGTAAGCATTACAGTATGGTAAAAGTTAAGGTTCAGATATACATTTTAGAAATGTACATTCCTACTACCACTATACCTAGAGCAGACCAGCCGTTGGTATGAGGCAAGACAATGCCAACTTATTCTGAATTGTAATCAAAACTTCAACAAGGGTACCACCCTAGATCTAGTAGTCCTTTTTTATATTTTAGTGATTAAAGCGGAGGTTCACCCAAAAATCAACTTTATGTTACTAGATCCAAAATACTGCTGACATCTGCAGTATGCTGGATTTTTTTTTTTTGTACTTATCGTTTTAGCCGTCTTTCTTCTCCGGCTCCGAGCGGGGAATCCTGCGGGGAGTAGGCGTTCCTAAATCAAGCGCAGTTGATTGACGGGCTTGGATAGCGCGTCACGCCTTCCTAAAATAGCCGAAGTGACACTCGGCTGTTTACGGCGCCTGTGCCTGCTGTGTAGAGCTGACTGCGCAGGCGCCGTAAACACCCGAGTGTCACTTCGGGTATTTTCGGAAGGCGTGACGCGCTATCCAAGCCCGTCAATCAACTGCGCTTGATTTAGGAACGCCTATACCCGGAAGGATACGCCGCTCGGTGCCGGAGAAGAAAGACGGCTAAAACGATAAGTACAAAAAAAAAAAAAATACAACATACTGCAGATGTCAGCAGTATGCTGGATCTAGTGACAGAAAGTTGATTTTTGGGTGAACCTCCGCTTTAAATCAATACTGTTTAAATAAGAAATTTATTATAGAAGAGAACCCTAACATTCATGAATTAGTAACAAAATCATAATAAAAAAAAAAAAATTAAGGTAACCTGTCACAATTTGGAGGAGCACATAATTGCAACCCTACATATGATGTCCATACGTATCATTTCCATGATAAAATGACTAGCAGCTTTTACAACTGTCAACACCATGATTGCCTGTAGTCTTTTCATGAGTGGTTCCATATGTACATTTTACTTTGTATGTGGATAAAAAGAAAACAAAAAGCCACTATTAGCTAAAAAATCTTATATCTCTAATTAAGTGCTTTGCAGGTCTGAATCTTCTCACAGCAGAAAATGCAGTTCACACAAGAGACCAACAAAAATACAAGTTAGTTATTTCTCTTGTATGTCATTACAAAACTTGCAGGTCTTCTATGCAACTCGACATACTCCAGACTTAGCTGAGTTGTCATTAGCTGTGGAATTTCTTCTGACATCATTTAATTCTGCATCTATTTCATCATAAATGCCAGTCTCAATCATTTCCTCCTGCCATGGTATAGGGATATTGCCTGAAGCAAACTCATCAAAGAACTTCTTGTCATTGTCTTCAATGTTGACCCCTTTAACTGTTGAAAATGCCCCAACATCCTGAATATCCTTTGCATAGACAGTTCTGGAGTCAGGGGTGAAAGGTGGTGGAAGAATACCTTTAAACGTTAACAAAAAGAAAGATTAGGAACGAAACACTAGTATAAGATAACAGTTGTAAATATCTACTTGTCAAAAGATGTAAGTCACCCTGTAGGAAAACACAACTCAAACCTAACCTGCTGCAGTGCATGCCTGTCCTTTCCTTAATCTATTCTCCACACTACATGTTTAAAATGCATAAGGCTTATCAAGTTCCCCCCACCACACATGACTATGCTCTTGCCTGGCAATGAGTCAAACAGGGCACTAAGCCTGTGGGAGGCAGGAACCTGCATGTGTGCTCCATACCCATAAGTAGAAAGTGTTTGTTCTGGTGTTGGGCAAACAAGGTAGAAGTGAGATCTGGGACCTCATGGTAGCTGCAATGCAAAGGCAGGTAGGATTTTGGATTAGAGTTAAAATCACAGTTGCCCTGGGGTGATAATCACACACCCTAAGTACAAAAGTGCCACATCCTAATAATAAATTGAATTAAGAGTTTTTAGAAAAATTTACTTTCAAGGCACACATGAAAATGTATACACATTTTTTTAAAATGAATGAATGAATGAAAACTTATATAGCGCGGCACATACGAACTTAATCGCCTCTTGGCGCTTGTTGTTCCAGTCTCCTTTGGTATCAAAAGAGATGAGTCTTGATCTTTCTCCTGAAAGCTAGGTGGTTCTCCTCCAACCGAATGCTGGTTGGTAAAGCGTTCCATAGTCTGGGACCTTGGACCGCAAATCTTCTATCTCCTTTGGCCCTGTAGTTGGCTTTCGGTATCTGGAGCAGATTTTGATTGGTGGATCGCAGAACGCGATTGGGATTGTGAGCTTTTATTTTTTCGCATAGATAATGGGGGGCATTCCCATGGACACATCTATGCGTTAGACATAGTGCTTTAAAAGTGATTCTGTCTTTTACTGGCAGCCAGTGAAGGGATCTCAGTGAAGGTGAGATTGATTCCCAAGGTTTTTTCCCAGTCACAAGTCTAGCGGCCGTGTTTTGAACGACTTGAAGACGAGCGATTTGGTACTTGGGGAGTCCAAGGTAAAGGGCATTGGCATAGTCCAGTCTGGAGTTTACAATTGTTCCCACCACGACCGCTATGTCTTCTTTGGGGATGAAGGGAGTAAGTCTGCGTAGTAGGCGCAGCAGATGGTGAGATCCGCTGACTACTGACCCTATTTGTGCGTCCATTGTCATGTAGGAGTCGAAGATGACCCCAAGACTTTTGACTTTGGCGCTAGGGGAGATGATTTTGCCCAGAATGGGCGGGGGGGTCCATGTTGTAGCAGGTTGATTCTTACGCTTGGCGTGAAACAGGAGAAGTTCTGTTTTCGCTCCATTGAGTTTGAGATAACTCTTTGTCATCCAGTCCTCTATCAAAGAGAGGCATGTCTCTAGATTGAGGTGATGATCCTTTTTATTGCAAATGCGAAAATATAGTTGCGTGTCGTCTGCATATGAGTGATAGAGCAGTTTTTGGCTGCTGATGATATCAAAAAGAGGACGGAGATAGATGTTGAATAACACCGGCGACAGGGGGGATCCTTGGGGGACTCCGCACGATACTGTGCGTTTCTCAGAAGTGAAAGGTCCTAACTTCACTATTTGAGATCGGTTTTCCAAAAAAGAGGAGAACCAAGATAAATCGCCTTCTGCGACTTTGGCTACTTCCGCTAGCCTTGTCAGTAGAAGCTTATGGTCAACTGTGTCGAAGGCTGCGCTTAGGTCCAACAGAACCAGGAGACAAGATTCTCCTTCATCTGCGGCCTCGAGAACGTCGTCCCATATCTTGAGCAATGCTGTTTCCGTCCCATGTCCGGGCCGGAATCCTGATTGAAATGGATCCAGTAGGTTGTGGGTATCTAGATGCTGTTGCAGCTGTTGCACCACTGCTTTCTCCATGACCTTGGAGAGAGCGTTTAAGCCTGTTATGGGACGGCGGTGGTGTGGATCCTTAGGGTCCAGGGTGGGTTTCTTCAATATGGGTCGAATGATGCCCTCCTTCAACTTAGAGGGCACTATGCCCTCCCTGAAAGATTGGTTAATAAGCTGCGTGATGGAAGGTGCCAGAATGTCAGCACACTCCTTCAGCAGTTTAGTAGGGATGATATCATTAGGCGCTGTGCTGTTATGCAAAGCACCGATGGTATTTTTTGTGGCATCAATAGAAATGGGTTCCAGCTTGAACTTACCTGGTTGTGGTGAATTACTGCAGGCGTTGTGTAGATATTTACGGGGGGACTGCGGGGGGAATTGTTTTGCTGAATGCTTTGCCGGATCCCCTCAATTTTATTAATGAAGTAATCCGATAATTCACTGCAAAATTCTTGAGTGTCTGAATTGGGGGCTTCAAGACATCCTGGTTTCATGGTCTGAGTGACCAACTTGAAAAGTTCGCGGGGGGCGGTTGAGGGCGCTGTTGATAGCCTCAGAAAAATATTTTTTCTTGGCTTTGTAGATTTCTTTGTGGTATTTTTTGGTACTTGCTTTGTAGATGGAAAGGTTTTCATCTGAGGAGCGTCTTTTCCGGGCTGCTTCCGCCCTTCTGCGCTCTTGCTTCAGTAACGCCAGCTGGCTGTTGAACCAGCTGGAGTTATTTTTCCGGATGTGGGTTTTGCGTTTCGGCGCTATTAAGTCAGCTGACTGTAATAGGGCTGTATTTATGGCCTCCAGTGTTTCTTCAGCCGTTTGATGCGGCTGAATTGGTTTTATTTTTTCCCTTAACGTGGCTTTGAAGAGTTCCGAGTGGAGCTTCTTCTGACATCTAGTCCAGTGTGTTGTTACTGGATTTGATGTTTTTGTTAAGGGGGGAAAATCGGAAATAATGAATTTAATTGCATGGTGATCTGTCCATGGCAACGGTTCATTTTCCAAGATTTTTATTTCCAGATCTTGTCTGAAAATAAGATCAAGCGTGTGACCTGAGGCATGTGTGGGCCCACATACTAGTTGTTGTAGCCCTAATCCTTCCAGGTGGTCTATGCAGGCGTCGGCAATGGGGTCTTGCGGGGAGTTGGCCCAGAGGTTGAAATCTCCGAGCAGCAAAAGGTGTTTGCTGTTAAGGGTATAGGTGGAGATAAAGTCCGTCAAAGATGGGAGCAGCTGCGATTTTGGGCCGGGTGGTCTATAGCAGAGTAAAATCCGGACGGTCTCCTGGGAGTTTACTTGCAGTTGTAGAGTAAGGGTTTCCATGAATGGAAGAGGGTTTTGAAGGACTGGTTTAGTGATCGCAAGATGAGTCTTATGGATCACCGCCAGTCCTCCGCCTCTTTGCCCTATTCTGTTTTCCGTTATAATACGATAGTTTTCTGGCACCAATTCACCTAGAATGGTGTTACAGTCGGCTGTGAGCCAGCTCTCTGTAATAAAGAGACAGTCTAAATCGTATTGTAGGATGAAATCGTGGATTTCAAGTCGGTGTTTTACTGCCGATCTTGTGTTGATCAGAGCACATGATATGTGCTTAGGCTGGGGTTGGGGCAAACGGCTGAGATTTTTGATAGTCGATCGCCGATCGATTCTCAGAAGTCGCTCATTTCGCAGGGCTTTTTTGGTGATGGCTGGTAGTATTGCGGCAAATCGCCTCAGGTCCCAAATAGTCTCTGCCGAGTATTGCAGTTTAACCATGGTTGCCAAACACCGGGGGGGGGGGAGGTGGAAGGATGATCAAGGATTAACTGAATCCTCTATCCTGGGTTGGTCCAGAGGAAGGCAAAAAAACCCTAACCGTGCTAAGCCAATATGCACGGCAGGGAAAAAAATTCCTTCCTGACCCCTAAAGAGGCGATCGGGTAAACCCTGGATCAAGAAGTACTGGTGTTTAAGAATGAGGAGAGTGTGGCTGGGTGTAGCAAAATGGCTGCTGATCAGGTAGCAGGATCCAGGCTGGTGGAACTTCCAGCCAGGGTAGATCGGTGCTACAGAGGGGGGCCTGGATCGATGGTCGGGGAGTTGAAGGACCTTTCCAGAGGTATGAGAGGGTTTCTGGGTCGAATTGGTCGTTTTTGTGACAGTTGCAGGGGTGAGAAGCGGCGCGCCGCTAGGCCGCGGTTGAAGCCGCGGCCTTTCCTAGATCGCGGCTGCCGCGATTGAACCCAGGCCAGCGCGGAGGTGCGGAAAAACGCCCGAAACGACGGGAATTGCGGGAGGTATGTGGCCAATAGGTGGCTTAAGTGGGGATGGTAGAGGTGGTAATGTGGGGGTATAGAAAGGGAGGTCTGGAGAGGGGGAGAGACGATTTTTTGGGTCAGCTGCAGTGGCTATTCCTGAGAAGGACAGTCACCTGCATTCACAGTGTAATTGGCTTACCTGCTGGTTCCCCTGGATCAGGGGTAAAGGAGGACGCCGGGGGGAGCCAGGTGGATGGAGCTGGGGCTGGAGCAGGAGCGGGGAGCTGGTAAAATCCCTACCTGTCCAGGAGATATGGGCCACACGTCCTACTCCTAGGAGCGTGCGCCTGTAGCTGCTATCTCCTGGTTCTAGCCCTAGGAGAGAGAGAGAGCTGACACGTCCAGCAGTAGACACCTGAACGTGAGAACAGCACAGATAGGGGAGAGAGCACGTCTTGCTGCAAGCAGAGTCTGTCCTCTGCTCAACAAGGGGAAAATTCCACCGAGCACATAAATGGACCCTTTTGGCAACACCCAGGAGATAATACTCTCTTTCAACATAGGTTTGTTTCTCGATACAGCCACGTAGCAAGTATACACCGTGCACACCAAGTACGTTCCCTGGGAAAACCATCTGGTCTTTTTTTTGATTATTTTGTATTTCTATCGTGTGTATATTATATGTGAATTATTTAAAAAAAAATTGTATAAATGTTTCATATGTGCCTTCAAAGTAAATTTTTCTAAAAACTCTTAATTCAATAAATTTGGATTAGCCATACAAAGAAGTTTGAGATAATTTATTTTCATTTGATTCATACCACACCATTCATGCTGTGCTTGTTCGCTACTAAATCACACACATGCACACACTTGCAAAACATTAAAACTGGCTGCTAAATGAAGTGTGACGATTACAGCAGCTTCCGCACTAACCCTCGCTTACCTGCACCTGGGCTATTGAGAGCAGACAAAGGTGTATAGCATGTGTGGGTTTGATGAGCATGTTCTCATGTGGATTCACTGCATATATGATGTGCTGGTGGCATGGAGGGGGGGGGGGGACCCCGGACAGTTGATTCAATTCATTGACAACCTCAATTGTAAAAATAGTAACAAGTACAGTAAATGAGGGAAGTGATTTCCCAGGTTTTCGGATTAAAAAGGTTGTCACTGTTTTAAAAACTAACACTTTAAAAAAATCCACAACAGTAATTACCCTTTTCCATGCCGCCAGTCTTCATCTCTGGCCCCTTATTCATGGAATCCTTATTGGTCAAGTCTAGCACTCACAGAGAAACATTATAGATTTTCACCTTGAATGTAGGGACTTACATAAAGAATTTATTGTTGGGAATACCCTCATTGAGTTATCCACAAGGGCAAGGAAAAAGCATTGAATTAAAATTAGAACTGGAAAGAGATTTACCAAAAATGTGGTATAGTCAGTAAATGTGGGAAGCATTGTAAGCAGTTGCATGAATTACTATCCAAGTTTTGGTATACCTTTATACTTGGCAGTAAGACTAAACAAATTGGTGGTTCTACCACTGTGGCCAAACATCACATACTATGTATGCTGGTATACTGAGAGGACATCAGGGGACAGTTGACACAGTTTTCTATTAAGCCTGTTACAAATTGCACTACCTATTATGTGATGTACTGCATAAAATGCCCATGCAATAAAATCTATATACTGTAGGCAAACCTAAGAGGAAGCCATGGGTCAAAATTGGAAAACATCTTCATTATATTATTTACAAAAAGATAGCCTGTTAGGAACTCATTTTAAGTAAACATTATCATAACGTATCAGCAATAGATGGGTTTAAATTCTTTGGTATTTTTTGTTGCATAATTCGTTCCAGAGACATGCTTGTAATCCAAAGCACTTGTATATCAAAGCGAATTTCCCCTTAAGAAAAAAAGGAAACTCAAATAATTTGTTCCAGAACCATTTATTCATAGGTCCTTCAGTTTATAGTCCATATAAAAAGATTATATCAATGTGCCTAGGTTGTGCAACCATAAACTGTCCATTCACAAATGGAAGCCTCCACAAGGGGATTAGAAGTAAAATCCAACAGGAGCTACAGAGTATAAAAGAGAAGAGAGGCGCCTCTAATGCCCTGTACACACGATCGGTCAATCCGATGAGAACGGTCTGATGGATTTTTTCATCAGTTAACCGATGAAGCTGACTGATGGTCAGTCGTGCTTACACACCATCAGTTAAAAAAACTATTGTGTCAGAATGCGGTGACATAAAACACAACGACGTGCTGAAAAAAATGAAGTTCAATGCTTCCAAGCATGTGTCGACTTGATTCTGAGCATGCATGGATTTTTAACCGATGGACGTGCCTACAAACGATCGTTTTTTTTTTTCTATCGGTTAGGTATCCATCGGTTAATTTTAAAACAAGTTTCACATTTTTTAACTGATGGATAAATAACCGATGGGGCCCACACACGTTCAGTTTGGTCTGATGAAAACGGTCTATCAGACCGTTCTCATCGGATTGACCGATCGTGTGTATGCGGCATTAGTGTAGCAATATGTTGCTAAATGTTGTACCTTCATTTAATGTAACCATATTGCTACACCTAGAGGTGTTTTTCTTCTCTTTTATACTCAGTTGTGACATGATGCTATTTGTATATCAAGACATCGCTTGTATATCAAGTCAAAATGTATTTAACAATGTAGCTTGCCTTGCAAAACGCTCTCAAACCAAGTTACTCTCTAACCAAGGTTTACTGTAATTTTACTGTAATTCATTTTTGGTTTGTGATTT
The DNA here is from genome assembly GCA_029574335.1 of Rana kukunoris. Lineage (NCBI taxonomy): Eukaryota > Metazoa > Chordata > Amphibia > Anura > Ranidae > Rana > Rana kukunoris. The sequence goes on along the minus strand of CM056050.1, from coordinate 232,311,325 downwards.
AATACAGCTTTAAAATTGTTTCAGCAAATAACATATGAATTATAGCCATAAACTGTCTTTGTAAATGCAGTATGTAGGAAGATGTCATCGGCTGAGGGATGTATTTACCAACAAGTAATAGAAGCTGAAAGCTGAACTCCAGGCAGATAGTAAAAGACACACATTAATACAGCTCTGCAATTAAGACAGAGTTAAAAGCTGTGTTTTGCTCCTCCCCATAAAAGTCGGTGGATTAAGGCAATATCGGAAAAAAAGTCCCCTCCACATAGCGTGATTCACATAATGCCAGATCTCAGCTGAACTAATCTGGATCTGGAACTATACATGCACACTGTTTATGTACTGGCGGATGGGACTTTCTGAAATCCATTGAAGCGGCAGCCCTGTACCAGCCTCTTGCAATCCCCAGTACATCAGAATTTAGATGTGATAGAAAGAAGCAGCCCAAGGAGCCATTCCATAGTGTAACGATAGGTGGAGAGAGCAGAGCGACAGAGATTAACTCATATAAAACCTCAGCTTCTCCTTTTACTGTCTAATCACAGGCTGCAGTAGGGACAATGGCTCTAAATGTTACATAACTGCAGCAGAGAAAAATCCAATTTTGGCCCTGCTAAGCAGGGCTGTTCTGTGTTGCAGGGCAGTGTAAATTTCAGGATTGGATAGACAGAAATACATCTTCTCTGGTAGGTAAAACAGATGCCATATTTGTATTTTATCTGTGTATTTAGTTGTCTGCCTGAAGTTCAGCTTTAAACATAGGTAAAATCTAAAATAAGGCTGTTACATGACATACAGTATATTGTTAAAGAAACCACAGTTTATTCCATTATAATAGCAAGACTTGCGTTCAAGACCTACCAGCTTCAAGCTTCCTCCAGTTTATTTCTCTAAAGAAAGGAACTACTCGTAGGTCATTACAACTCCCATTTCTAAACCCAAGACGTTTCTTGGGATCTTTCTCCAGTAAGGCTTCACAGAATGATTTGCACTCATCACTAAACTTCTCTGTGTATGTCACTGCTTCATTTATGACTCGGTTCTTTAAGTCCTTGGGTTCAACCTAATATAACAATTAACAAATGCAAATAATATACCATTATTCTACAAAACCAAATGCAAGTGTATTATCTTTTATGTGGACTACTTAAAGTAATACTAAAGTCTCCGTTTTTTTGTTTAAAAAAAACAAACATGTTATACTTACCTGCTCTGTGCAGTGGTTTTGCATAGAGTAACCCAGATCCTCCTCTTTTTGGGTCCCTCCCACCTGCCAAGTTTTGCCACAGCAAGCAGCTTGCTATGGGGGCACCTGAGCCGGGCCGCTGCTCTGTCTGTCCATTCAGACGCAAAGTCGCTGTTCGGCCCTGTCCCCCCTCTCTCCTCATTGGCTTACTGACTTTAATTGACAGCAGTGGGAGCCAATGGCCCCCCGCTGCTGTCTCAGCCAATGAGAAGGTGAGTCTCAGACAGCCGAGTCTCTCGTGCAAATAACAGTGGATCGAGATGGAGCTCAGGTAAATGTTAGAGGGGCTGAGTAGGGCTGCTACACACAGAAGATTTGTTTTTTATCTTAATGCACAGAATGCATTAAGATTAAAAAAAAAAACTTCTGAACCACTTTAAGACATGGATTTATTGAGATAAAATAGTTTTCTCATAAAACCTCTCTTCATGTATTTTTTTTTTTCTGATTTAAGATGGGAGGTGCACCCAGCTCCTCTAATGATGTCACTGTGCCTACAGAAAATAATTTCTTCTAGTAATAATCACTGGGAAGCTCTGAGCTTTTTACTCTGATTTCAATATCAACATACAGTACATGTATATTATATTTGTGAAGTCTTCAGGACTCACAAACAGTAAAATGTATATCACAGTTGCAAGTTATGCTGTATATATATATATATATATATATATATATATATATATATATATATTTATGGTCGTGGCCCTCTGACTGAGAGTGATGTGGATCACATAAACACGCGACAAGACTTACAACATAAATAGACCTGAAGTGTGCCTTGGTGGTCTGGTCAGTATGCCAATAAAAGGGGGCATACCCAAAGTAAGTAATGGGTAGTTAATTGAAGAAGGATATGCTGAGAAGTGCCCTGAAAAAGTGAAGGGCGGGAGGGTGTTGAATGCGATTGAATGCGCAGACTCACGGACATGAGGTGAGCTGGGAAGAGTCGGCCCAGTGACGTGTAGTACTGAAGACTGAACCGACAAAGAGCATGTGTGAGTGGGCTGCTTAAATACCCTCCAGGCTCCTCCCATAAACTCAGGCCACCATACTGGTCTTCTTATTTATGGTCGTGGTCCTCTGACTGAGAGTGATGTGGATCACATAAACACGCGACAAGACTTACAACATAAATAGACCTGAAGTGTGCCTTGGTGGTCTGGTCAGTATGCCAATAAAAGGGGGCAAAAGACTCAGATAGGGAAATAGCTTATATTGATTTCTTGTATTTATTGAGCCAGCTTGGTAAAGGCTTGTGCCATTTCTTCCTGAGGATTTGGGATGTATGTGGCAAAACAAGGAGACTTCCCATCAGCCTGGTATCTTGATTACATGGTCTGGTACTTCCTGTTGGGAGGCAGTTGAGGCTGCTCTAATTCGGAAAGAATGTCCAGAGAACTGACTGGGGTTTGAAGCCCAAGTTGCTTAGGATTCTGACATGCTTGACAAACTGGCTGCCACACAGGGAGCTGGTTTAGAAAGGGTAGCAACAAGCTACCATCAGATTGGCTGGGTCGATGGAGCAGTAGTCGGTCAAGCACCGTCACTGGGTGTCAGGCATTGTTAGTCTGAAACAGGTTGATGTCAACCCCGGGGCTGGTTTGTTGCGTTTGCAGACTGAGAGTGTAGGGGTTCGAAAGCGAGTCATACTGTATATATATTGCGTTTTGTAAGGGTTATGTGTTGCAAGGGTCTTAAGGGTATCAGGCTGCTGAGACGATATACGCGTGGTTGCAAGGATCTTAATGAGTGTGAGGGTTGCTGAGACGATATTGCATTTGCAAGGGTCTCAACAAGGGTGTCAGGCTGCTGAGACGTTTTGGCATGGTTGCAGCGGTCTCAACAGGTGTCAGGTTGCCAGGGGGCTGAGATTGCGTGGTGGCAACGTTTATATATATATTTTTTTTTTGCGTTTTTTTTTTGCGATTTTATATATATTTTTATTTTGCGTTTTGTAAAGGTCATGTGTTGCAAGGGTCTTAACAAGGGTGTCAGGCTGCCGAGGGGCTGAGATTGCGTGGTGGCAACGATTTTTTTTTTTTTGCGTTTTTTTTTTGCGTTTATATATATTTTTTATTTTAATTTTGCGTCTTGTAAAGGTCATGTGTTGCAAAGGGTCTTGACAAGGGTGTCAGGCTGCTGAGATGATTTGCATGGTTGCAAGGTCTCAATCAATAAGAATTGGGTTACTGAGAAAGGATATAAACACCTGGTTTGTACCTTTAAGCGAGCAGTATAAGGTAGAAGGACAAGCCTGTTTTGATTCGTGGTTCCATAGGGGCCACTAACGAACGATATGGGAGACAACGAATGGTAGACAATTGATAGGACATAAAGAATGTGAGTGAGTGAGTTTGCGGCGGACTGTGGCTGGAGTAAAACATGTCGGAAAGGTGTAGCGTGATGCCGTGCATGGGGCAAAACAACAAGGTTTGGTGTAGTAAATAGAACACGAGAAGTGCGTACGAATATTTTATAAGCTCCACTGTGGTTACCGTACATATCATGCGGGTCACACCATGAGTGGCCACGAATTTGACATGACAAACAAGCTAACGAATCCTATCTGGGACAGTGAACATGCAACTGGGTTTGCTTGGACTGGAGTGGATGTGCAACACATCCGAAGAGTATGGCATGGTGTGGTGTGGCGCCATGCATGACGCACAGGCAATAACTTTGGTAAATAAATGAGAGAGAAGAACTGTGTACAAACAATTCCGCTGCAGAAACTAAAACGCACGGCATGGGGGAAACATAGAATGGCAATGGTGGAAAGTATGCAATGTATCTGATACAAAACGGTTATAAAGAGAAATGACTGATACAAAACGGTTGTAAAATGCATGAAACAAATCCTTGCTGTGAAACCGAACACCTACCAGCCACCCATCCCCCCAGGCTAATCAAGTGCAGACAAGGCAGCAGGTGAGTTCAATTACCACCTCAATCTGCCAAAGAACCCATACAAAGAATATATGCTAATCTCCAAATGAATGAGACAGCAAGCATGAATATACAAATAAATAGTTTGTTTGGCAGGAGGAAGTTACAAATGTACCAAGCTTGTACTAACTAAGATGTTAGAACATGAGCAACAATAACTCAGAGGCATATTTTTACAAAAGAAATGCAGGATAGGAAGCATAACGAATTGTAAGATTGCACATGATACAAAAGGTTTGAATACAACCTGCGACAGTAAGCGGGAACCGCCGTCGAAGACCATGAACGGAGAAGCCGCAATGCACTTGCGATGTCAAATGCGATTGAATGCGCAGACTCACGGACATGAGGTGAGCTGGGAAGAGGCGGCCCAGTGACGTGTAGTACTGAAGACTGAACCGACAAAGAGCATGTGTGAGTGGGCTGCTTAAATACCCTCCAGGCTCCTCCCATAAACTCAGGCCACCATACTGGCCTTCTTATATATATATATATATATATATATACTGTATATATATATATATATATATATATATATATATATATATATTGTGACGGTAGTAAAACATATCCCCGTCATCCATTCCCTTCTTCTCTAATAAAAGAAAATCACCCAATATTTCACGAGTAGGAATATCCCTGGAATCGCTGAATAATCCACACATGAGCCAAAGCTTAATGCTGGATGTAAACAGGACACCCTTTATTGAAAGTACACAGCACACTTTTATACAGGATTTGGAACATCCCGCCCCCAACAACCGCTTTCTTATTGGTCCTTTTTAAAGTCCAGGCAGTCTCCCATCAGGTCCTCCCCAACTATGCAAATGAGGACTTGAAAATGACACAGCAGAGATTGGTCAGAAAGGTTTGAATAGAAAGACTGTTATGTGTATTTGAGACAAAAGCCCCAGAGGGGCAATCAATGTACACAATAGCCAGCCACAGAACAATGGAACCGTCTGGAGAGTTGAGACAGGGCAGAAGACATTTACACCTGATAATCAAAAGGCTTTATATAGGGTTATCACACAATGAGTATATCTTCTGAGTCTATTGACCTGGTTGTGGTTCAGAATAAAATCTCCTGTAATATCTCAAGACATCCGTAATGTCCCATCTTCTGTAATACATGAATTAGGATTTCACATAGAAACACTTCAGTATTTTATGGTCCATGACATATATATAATATGGCTAGATTCAGGATGGAGAGCGTATCTTTGTGCGGGCGTAGCGTATCCGATTTATGCAACGCATCCGCAACTTTTACAGGCAAGTGCTGTATTCACAAAGCAATATCTCCATATGTTGCGGCGGCGTAGCGTAAATGGACCGGCGTATCCCCGCGTAATTCAAATAGGGCAGGTAGGGGACGTGTTGTATGTAAACTAATCGTGACCCGACGTAAACGACGCGCCGAACGAACTGCGCATGCGCCGGCCGTGAACGTATCCCAGTGCGCATGCTCCAAATCACGTCGCAAATAGTCAATATAAACTACGTGAACGTAACTTACTCCCAGCCCCATTCTGAATCGACTTGCGCAAACGACGTACAATACGACACTGTCCCAACGTCCATACTTAACATTGGCTGCGCCTCACTATAGCAGGGGTAACTTTACGTCGGGCGTAACTCTAACGTAAACGACGCAAATAGATACGCTGGCCACAACTATGTTCGTGAATCGGCGTATCTAGCTCATTTGCATATTCAATGCGTAAATCAAAGGAAACGGCACCTAGCGGCCAGCGTAAGTACTATGTCCTAAGCCAATGGCTTCCAGACTGTGGCCCGGGGGCCAGATGCGGCCTTTCGCCTGCCTTTATCCGTCCCTTAGGGCACTATTCCTCCCACTGATATGAGACACCATTCTGCCAACTGACATCAGCAATGGGGCACCATTTCTACCACTGCCACCAACAATGGGCACGATTCATCCCCCCAGTACCAAATGGGGAGATGTTTACTCACACTGATGTCTGGAAAATTTCCACTTCTGCTATTCACAGTAGCCAAGGCCCAGCCTATGCAAAGCCTGCTGCCCATTTTATCATTTATAATTAATTGTACCACACCTTAAATTATACTGGGCATAACCAGGGGCGGACTGACCATTGAGTCACTTGGGCACTGCCCGAGGGCCCCATGCCACTAGGGGGCCCCATCAGGGATGCCAGGCTCAGTAAAACCAGGGACAGCATGTAAAAATCTGTTTTTTTTAAATCTATCCCTGTTATGTCCGAAACCAACATGCTTTTGATGTGAAAATCCCGAGATTTTAGCTGCCCTGCCTCTGCACTGCCTCCTGGCATGGTGGCCATCTGTAAGCCCAGGGGCCCCATAATCTTCTATTGCCCGGGGGCCCCATGAGTTGTCAGTCCGCCCCTGGGCATAACCCGATGTGGTGCTCAGAATTATAACCAGAACTAACTAAAACCTTATCTTGTATATAATAGATGATAGTAAAATTCCTTTGATCACTCTCATGTCTTTGATGTCCTCCTCAGGAAGAATTTGAATCTGTTTTTAACTACTGTAATTCTAAGCATTTTTAATTAACATGCATTATAACTACATACAACAGTCATTACCGATGTTGTAAATAATAATAAAGGCATATGCAGCAATTGCTACAATTTCTGATCAATATACAATTCCAGTGGCATTTCCAGCAGTACATAACTGTACAGAACAGAAATGGATGAAATAGTGTTATTCAGCATAATTCCAGTACAAGAAATTGGCCATAAATAGATATTTCTCTATTGCAGAAAGTGATAATACACAATTTTGCAGTAGAAGCATTAAAAGTAATATGCTAAGTTGTCTGAAATGCTATTTAGCATTAATTCTTAGAAGAGATTATTCATTACCTTCTCTCCTCGGGACCGAAATGGGCCACGTGCAGCAATCATCTCATACAGAGTTACACCCAAGGAAAAGTAATCCACACAGTAATCATATTCTTCTCCGTTCAGCAATTCTGGAGCCATAAATCCTGTAAAGAAGATCTATGCAATCATACGGTACATGTGTAAATGCTGTACAATGTATTATATTGGGCTGTATTATTCAGACACACTGGGGACATTGAAGTTAAACAAATAAAAGGACACTACAAAGACATTTGCTTTTTTTTTTTCTCTGGCGACCCAAAATAAAATTAAGCAGCATTCAACCAATAATCATTAAAGAATAATTACATTACACATTAGCCTATTTATTATACATATATATTAATATGGGGAAACTATGCAAACATGACATTGCCTATTCCTGTGCCTTGAGTGGCCATTACAGGACAGTAAAAATATTGCAGTGTTTACATTCAAAAATAAAAATGTGTAAAAGTAAGGGAAAAGGGAATGGGAATAATTGCGCTTAGTAAAAATGTATATTAGTGAAACAATTAAGATAGGGTCCTGAGAAGGACGTCCTGCTGCTAAACACTACAACTTAGATATAAAGTGTAAAGAAAAATGTGCAAAAACAGTGTAGCGCTGGACAGCATATACCACATAAGTATCTAAAGTAACTGGTGTAAACAGTGTTAATCTATAGATGGTAACAATCAAAATGTGAATACACAAAAACTATAAGTTCATAGGTTGTTATAACACTGTGCCAATCAATATGGCACTGAGCATAAAGTACTTATAAATATCAACAGATAAATAAACAGTGTAAAAATAAAGTGACCAATTCAACATATGAGGTGCAAAACAAATAGAGTCCACAGAAAAAAGCTGGGAGTTATTAGCCCCTTCCAATGCAGGTGATGAAAAGATGCAAACAATGAAAGTCCAATTAGGAGATCCACAGGTGAGAAAGGAGGGAGATTTCAGACATCAGTGGCCCAACACCAGTAGAAATAAAGGCTTACCAGAAAGCCTGTGACTATCCCTTTCAGGAGTAGTCTAAACAGGCATAGCAGGAAATTCTGATCCTTTGGGGTGTCAGGAACGAATCCGCATCTCTCCACAGATTTAGATGGTAGAATCCACAGCTCCTCATGGGGTTAACCACTGCTTCCAAATGGAACTTGCATAGATGTATGTGAGCGTGTGTTTATCAAACACCATGTGGGAAAAAAAGAAAGGGACAATCCCATAGTGTAGGCGTAAAAAACGAGAGGGTTTATTTAAAAACTAAAAAAATTTGAAACAGCTTAAAATGCTCTCATTCATAGAGAGTGATACAAAAGTCCTTGCAAGGATAAAAAGCCCCATATGAATATCAGACCGCCTAAGGCCGTTAGCATATGCGCAATACGAGTGTGTCTGCCCGACGATCGTTTCGTCGTAATGACATCATCAGGGGCACACGTACGCCATTGCACACACGCTATTTATACAGCCCAGAGGAAGAGTATGACAAAACCATTGAGTAGAGGCGGGGATAGAACGGAACATATGATAGATTAATATAACCACTATATTGTGAATGGAAATCACCATGCCATCTTGTGGTTAAAAAAGCGTATTACCGCTCAAAGAATAATAGGCTGATATTATGAATGGAAATCATTATGCCATCTTGTGGTGAAAAAGGCGTATTGCTGCTCAAAGAAAAGCAATAGGAATAATAGGCTAGTATGACCACTCAACTATAAATGGAAATCATTATGCCATCTTGTGGTGAAAAAGGCGTATTGCCGCTCCAGGAAAAGCAATAAGCCAAAAATTCCCTGAATATGAGTATTCCTTGTTATGGAATTAAACTTATTAACCTTAATGATCAATTGCAGCATTGGTGTGAATATTTAATACTCATTGTTGAGCAAAATATAAACATAAAAACATGACAACTATAAGGCTAAAAAATGCATTAAAAAGGGGTGTGAATTTTGTTTGCATCTTTTGGTTTGCATCTTTTCATCACCTGCATTGGAAGGGGCTAATAACTCCCAGCTTTTTTCTGTGGACTCTATTTGTTTTGCACCTCATATGTTGAATTGGTCACTTTATTTTTACACTGTTTATTTATCTGTTGATATTTATAAGTACTTTATGCTCAGTGCCATATTGATTGGCACAGTGTTATAACAACCTATGCACTTATGCCGCGTACACACAATCATTTTTTGTGATGAAAAAAAAACTACGTTTTCTGTGAAGTAAAAAACAACGTTTTTGAAACGTCACTTTCAAAGACGATGTTGCATACACACTATCGTTTTTTTCACAAAAAGCAAGGTTACGTTCACCACTCTTTTCCATTGAAGCTCACTTCATAACTAGCTTCTGGGCATGCGCGGGTTGAAAAACGTCGTTTTGCCCACACACGATCAATTTAAATGACGTTTTAAAAAACAACGTTTTTTTTTCATCGCAAAAAACGACCGTGTGTACGCGGCATTATAGTTTTTGTGTATTCACATTTTGATTGTTACCATCTATAGATTAACACTGTTTACACCAGTTACTTTAGATACTTATGTGGTATATGCTGTCCAGCGCTACACTGTTTTTGCACAGTGTTTACATTCAGTTTGCCTGCAACCTACACTACATCTAGTTTCTGCTTTTCAAACCTGATTCAAGCCTTCACTGTCAAAAGCCATGACTGACAATGTCCATACTGCAATGAACTAATATTATCAGTGTAGATCAGAAATTTCAGAAGCAGGTAGTTCTTCCTAGCTGCCATTTAAAATGTGATTTCAGACCTCCAGTTGTGGAGCATTAAATGCCAACCTGGGGGGAATCCTGATGGCATCCTTGTTCTCAGTCCTGGTCTGGAATTATGTGATGTCATTGAGGCTAAACCTTTGCAGGCACTGTCTACTTACAGTTTTACATGCTTCTATAGTTGTTGTATTCATACAGCAAGGGTAGATGTATGCATGCATTTAAATCTCCCTTTCCTCTGAAGGCTGATCCGCATTTGGATCTTGCTTCAGAGACTAATGACAAGCAGTGAGGAATCGATGCAACGCCTCGTCACTGCTTATTTTAACCTAATTTTTGCTATTGAATCAGATAGGTAGTGGAACAGATATCTTCCTTGATCTCAATCTCTGTCTGCAGTTACAGTGCAAATTCAGACAAGCTAAATATAAGGAAAATTGTGCCTATAATGACAGCTTTAAAACCACAGTAAAATAGAGGAAAGAAATAGGTTAAAATTTCTAGATGTATTAAAAGGGAAATATATTTTAAGTGTAACTGTATTCTCAGTACTTTAAGAAGCAGCTCAAACAGTCACCGTAAAAAAGAACTTGATTTGAATCTCGCTTCTCCACGTCTTTATGAACCTTGCTTTGTGCACTGGTGTGAAGTCATGTTGGAACAGGAACGTTCTATCCCCAAACTGTTCCCACAAAGTTGGGAGCATAAAATTGTCTAAAATGTCTTGGTATGCTGACGCCTTAAGGCCTCGTACACACGAGGCAATAGATTTGTTCAAAACGGTCTGTCTGACCGATTTGAACAAATCTGTCTGTTTGGATTTTGGTTTGCTCGCGTGTACACACGAGCAAACCAAAATCCCCGCCAGCAGACGGCTCGCTGACGTGTCGGTGACGTGGCGGTGACGTTGACGCCGCCACGTCACCGCACCAGGAAGTAAAACACTTCCGCGCAAGCGCCGAATCCATTCGGCGCCGGTGCGAGAAGACATGTCTGCTGGTAAGTGTACTAACCAGCAGACATGTCGGGCGGACGGGTTCCCACCCGATAGATTTCAAAGCATGCTTTGAAATCTGTCGGGTGGCCAAATCCGTCGGCTCGCCCGTACACACGATCGAATCTGTCTGCTGGGACGGTCTAGCAGACCATTTCCAGCAGACAGATTTGATCGTGTGTACGCGGCCTAAGAGTTCCCTTCACAAGAACTAAGGGGCCAAGCCCAACCCCTGTAAAACAACAACCAGACCATAATCCCCTCTACACCAAATGATTTGGACCAGTGCACAAAGCAAGGTCCATAAAGACATGGATGAGTGACTTTGGGGTGCAGGAACTTGAGTGGTCTTAACTTCAAACTGATAGAACACCTTGGATGAATTAGAGCGGAGACTGCAAGCCAGCCCTTCTCCTCCAACATCAGTGCTTGACCTCACAAATGTGCTTCTGGAAGAATGGTCAAACATTTCCATAGACACACTCCTAAACCTTGTAGACAGCCTTCCCAGAAGAGTTGAAGTTGTTAAAGCTGCAAAGGGTGGGCCAAATTAAATATTAAAACCCTGCGGACTAAGACTGGGGTATCATTAAAGTTCATGTGTATGTAAAAGGCAGGTGTTCGAATACTTTTGGTAATATAGTATATGTATATAGATATATCTATCTATATCTATCTATATCTATATCTATATATCTATATATATATATATATATATATATATATATACAGCATATAGTGTAAGAAATGGGACAAAAAAACCTTTTATGGTCAATGGTAATATTTTTCTTCGCTTTCTGTACTGACTATAGGACAGGAAATGAACAGAAATCTATTAGATAGTTATAATTGAAACACCCTTTGGAAGAAATCCCCTTTGTTGCTGTTCTGGTGGCTACTCAATTTTTATTTTTTTTTAACTCAGTTCCAATCCCAATAATAATGGTCAAACGGCCAGATAGATGTAAATCCCCTTATCAGTGAAACAGGGAGGAATAAAGACTTCTGGAAGTAGAAGAAAGGTGTGTGTCACTAGATATCTTAACCTCTTGCAAACCATGTAACGTATATGTGCAGCAGCAGGTTGGGTATGTCATAACGCCCACACGCCATATATATGTGTCCATGGGAGTCCAAGGTTTCTGTACTCACTATACACTCCTCTGCATAGCAAATAAGCTGCTACAGACAGCTACTGGTCTCTAATTAGCCAAGCGGCCAATCACATGACCACTATGACAGATAATCACAGTGATCACGTGATGAAAAGTCTACAGTAGATAGAGTTTCCGAACATTTTTAAAGTTTGGGTGCTATATGTGAACCTCATTGAAGCCAATGGGAGAACTGCCTTGGGTTTGATTCAAGCAGAGTTTGGCGAACTTCAAATAAGTTTGGATGCTGAACCCCATTGAAATTAATAGGAGCAAAGCTTATCAAATCAAAATTCCCATTTGGGCTAATGGGCAAAGGGTTGTCAAAAAAAAAAAGCGTTGGGGGCTGGGAACCCCCCTGTGCAATATGGACTAAACAAAATAAAAAAAAAATTACATTCCATTTTGTAGGAAAGAGCAACTTTAATAATGCTTAAAGTGAAACATTAATAATGTAAAATCCCCTTAAATAACATGCCATGGGGTGCAAATAACCTGTCTGTGAAGTGAAACATCCGTACAACGTTTACAACCCACTGCAGCAAGACTAAAATATAAAAGAAAACAAACCCTGCTTAACCACTTGCCGACCACCCTGTGTACATATACTGACTGTGGGGTGGTAGTTCCCCTCCGTGAAATCATGTACAGGTACGTGATTTGGTTCTCCCGGGTCTGGGGTGCACACGCACACCCCCAGCAACCAGCTCCCACTATGATTGGACACAGCAGGAGCCAATCGGTGGGTCCCACCGTTCATACATGAGAGAGGCAGAATGGCGGTCTGCCCATGTAAACAAGGCAGATCATCATTCTGCTAGTAGGGGAGACAGATTCTGTGTTTCTGCTAAGCAGGATCACAGATCTCTGTCTTCTCATAGCCAAAGCACCCCCCCCCCCCCCACACACACACATACACACAGCTAGAAAGCATTCCCGAGGAGCACATTTAACCCTTTGATTGCTCCTGCAAAATAATCGCTGATCGCAGCCATTACTAGTAGAAAAAAAAAATTCCATAAATCTGTTTCATAGTTTGTAGAAGCTATAACTTTTTTTCAATAATCAATATATGCTTATTGGGATTTTTACCAAAAACATGTAGCAGAATACATATTGGCCTATACTGATGAAGAAATTTAATTTTTATTTTATTTTTTATTGGGTGTCTTTTATAGCAGAAAGTAAAAAATATATATATTTTTTTATTGTCAGTCTTTTTTTGTTTATAGCACAGCAAATAAAAAATGCAGAGGAGATCAGATACCACCAAAAGAAAGCTCTATTTGTGGGAAAAAAAGGGGCATCAATTTTATTTGGGTACAACGTCGCACGACCAGGGGCGGACTGACAACTCATGGGGCCCCCGGGCAATAGAAGATTATGGGGCCCCCGGGCTTACAGATGGCCACCACGCAAGGGGGGCAGTGCAGTGGCAGGGCAGCTAAAATCTCTGGATTTTCACATCAAAAGCATGTAGGTTTTGGACATATCAGGGACAGATGTAAAAAAAACACAGATTTTAACATACTGTCCCTGGTTTTAATGAGCCTGGCAACCCTGATGGGGCCCCCTAGTGGCATGGGGCCCTCGGGCAGTGCCCGAGTTTCTCAATGGTCAGTCCGCCCCTGCGCACGACTGAGCAATTGTCAGTTAAAGTAACACAGTGTCGTATCGCAAAAAACGGCCTGGTCATGAAGAGGGTAAACTGCCAGTAAATGACAGCTTTAGACACCTATTTCTGTTTCTAAAATTCCCATCATCTCTAGTAGACCCTGAAAAACAAAGCAGCACGAGATCCCTCTGAAAAAAATACATTCCAGACCCTTCACCTCTCCTTCCCTCTAAAAAATACATTCCTTCATCCTTCGCCAACGCAACAAAAGAAATGTAGACGCCCCCAAAAATTATATGGTTTAATCTGACGGCAAATGACATCTCATGCAGGCTTCTTTGGACCTGTGGAGCGGTCTGTGTGCAATTTTTTTTTCTTTTCTTTTTTCTTTTTTAAATAGATGACAGACGAGAAATGTGATTTGCTGGCCATTTAAAACCATTTTCCCTTGTATTAAAAAATCACTGCTCCTAGCCAAATAGATTTTTTTTACATATAGCCAGGACTATATTTGATGTGGACTTTTTCTTTTCCTGCAATTGTTGCTGCATTATTCTTCTGTGGAATTTAAAGAGTTCATAAGACCATTAGTTAAACAATTAATAATAAAGAAAAAAACATAAAATCAGCGCTACACCTCCAAAGTAAAAAAAAAAATGTGATCAGGTAGCTGCTAGCCACAAAAGATGTATACGATCCCCCACATGGCATGAATCAAAATATTGCAGTGCTCACCTGAAATTAATAAATAAGCAAATTCAAAAAAGTCTAATAACCAATAAAATTGGCAATAAACTATGGAACAAAACTAACTTCCTTTCATTGCTTGTCTGCATTCCCTACAAAAAATGTCCACAGTAGTTAGGCTAGGACAGGATACCATATACTTTCTGCACAATCATATGCACACAGGTTACCTGGAGTTCCAGCATAGCCCTTGATTTTGTTTTTCTTTTCCTTCAGTTCCACAGCAAGCCCAAGGTCAGAAATACGAACATTTCCTGAAAAGCAAACAAAGACTTTGTTCTACAAGACTTTACAGCTGTCTTTCTGTTGGCCGGAAATATTAGAGCTTTAAGATCATAATTTTTAACTAAAAACATTTTAATGTAAAACTATATAAGCTAAAGAGATAATAATGAGAAAAAAGAGTTGTTTAAATGTTTGTTATGCATACGTGCAAGCTGCACACAGTGGTAGACAAAATACATCACGTGTCTTGTACTCATGTTGGTAGATAATCTGTGTTATGTCCTTTATATTATTTGCATGTTAGAAAAGCAAACATTTTATCAGATTACAACCCCCCTCCCCAAAAAGACTTGTAAAAGTGGTAAGTTTGGTTTTAAAAGTTTAAGTTTATACAGATTATTTCAGGAAAAGCTGTATTCAAAAATTTACATGTCCCAAATTTCTGTGTTAGGGGGCACTCTCTGATGTCTTTATAGATGCCTTGAAGCATTTGTATTTGCAAATGTATTCAAAACCTCTTATTTTAACCTACATAGTTGCTTGGACCGCTTAGAAGAAGAGGGTACATCCTGAAAGATTGTCCTGAAAATCTGAATGTTAGCACAAAAAAAACAAAAGTATAATGGGCAGTACACAATGTTATTGTTGCAAGTACACTAATACAGCGACAATCAAAACGGAACAGTTGAAAAAAAAATGTTTTATCCTGAATAAAGCCCCTTTCACATGGAGTAGATCCATCCAAGCGAAATCCACCTGCTCAGCAGGGGATCTTTCAGCTTATCCCCACTGAGCAGGCAAGTGACAGGTCTATGTCCACTCTGCTATGCAGAGCGGACACGGACACAGCCCGCTCTGCTCTATGGGGTGGTCGGAGGGAAACAGACTGGAAACGATCAGCTGGACGGGTGGTGAACATATCGCCATAAGTCTATTTTTAGCAGATTTTAACTGATCGGATGCCCTGTAGGTGTCAGAAGACACATGTCCACTGACATTCGCCGCCATATAGAGAAGAATGTGTGGTCTGATCGGGTCCACCTGAAAAACTGACAGGCAAACCCACTTGGTTCGCAGGTGTGAAAGGGGCCTTAAGTGTAATTTTGCAAGGAAACTTTTGTATCGTTCTGTGTATTGCTCTGCCTCTGTGCACCTAACCCCTTTTTGCTAGTTGCTTTAGCTGGATTTGGTGTACACTTGGGGTCTTCAATTGCCTTTGAGTGTAAGCTTTCCTACTCTACCGACCACGTGCGATCGCGTGCATGAGCGGGAGCATGGGGGTTTGTGTGTGTAAACACAAAAATCTCTGTGCTGTCTGAGGAGACAATACAGATTGTGTCTTTTATTCAAATTAGAAAACACGATCTGTCAAATCTCATAGTTAGTCCCACCCCCCCCCCCCGCACAGTTATAACACATAATAGGATACACATTTAACCCCTTGATCACCCCCTAGTGTTAACCCCTCCCCCGCCAGTGACATTTATATAGTAATCAGTGCATATTTATAGCACTGATCACTCTGTAAATGTCAATTGTCCCAAAAATGTGGCTACAGTGTCCGACCTGTCTGCCACAATGTCACAATACCGCAAAAAATCGCAGATCACCACCATTACTAGAAAAAAATATATATAAATAGTTATATTAAATTATTTTATGAAAAAAATGCACCATGTGAATGAGTTTTATTATCCTGTGATTGTGACTCTGCCGTGAACGTCCTGGGAAACAATTGGCCAGTGTGGAAATATCAGAGAGCACCATTGTTTTGATATATGAGTTGAGAGCCTGGGGCAGACTGTTTTTGTGCACATCAGATGGTGGAAACTTACTGGATGGTGTCACTTGCACTTTAACCACTTAAGGACCGCTTAACGCCGATATACATCGGCAGAATGGCACGGATGGGCACAGGCACGTACAGGTATAAATACCTTCTATATACATACAGGTATGCGACCCGGTCCGAAGCTCCGCGCCCACGGCACCCGCGGACCTGATTGCCGCCAGTGTCCCGCCTGTGTAAACACACCTTCCCCGTTCTTCAGTGTGGCAATGTCAGTGATTGTCTGTTCCCTGATATAGGGAACGACAATCACTGACGTCACACATCCAGCCCCCCCCTACAGTTAGAATCACACATGAGGTCACACTTAACCCCTTCAGCGCCCCCTAGTGGTTAACTCCTAAACTGCAATTGTAATTTTCACAGTAATCAGTGCATTTTTATAGCACTTTTCGCTGTGAAAATGACAATGGTCCCAAAAATGTGTCCGCCATAATGTCGCTGTCACGAAAAAAACGCTGATCGCTGCCATTAGTAGTAAAAAAAAAAATATTTATAAAAATGCCATAAAACTATCCCCTATTTTGTAAACGCTATACATTTTGCGCAAACCAATCGATAAATGCTTATTGCGATTTTTGTTACCAAAAATTGGTAGAAGAATACATATCGGCCTAAACTGAGAACATTTTTTTTTTATATATATATTTTTGGGGGATATTTATTATGGTAAAAAATATTGCACTTTTTTCAAAATTGTCACTCTATTTTTGTTTATAGTGCAAAAAATAAAAAACACAGAGGTGATCAAATACCACCAAAATAAAGCTCTATTTGTGGGAGCTCTATTTTGTTTGGGAGCCACATCGCACAACCGCGCAACTGTTAGTTAAAGCGACGCAGTGACGAATCGCAAAAACTGTCCATTTACCTGCATAATGGTCCGGGTCTTAAGTGGTTAATTGTGATGACCTTTGTGGCAGACCTGGATAAATTTGTCTTACACCTGTCGGATCTACGCCATAACTATGCGTAAGTGATTCTAGGAATCACACGCATAGATACCCGGGCCAAAAAACAGAGATACGACGGTGTATCTTGAGATACACCGTCGGATCTCTTATGAGAATCTGGCCCATAGGGCCAGATTCAGGAAAGGTTACGCTGGCGGATCGAGTGATCCGCCAGCCTAACTGTGGCTTTGAGCCGGCGTTTCTGTTTTCTGTAACCAGAAAACAAGAAACGCCGGGTTGAAGTTCTGATGCGAGCAGCGTAACTGAGTTTCGCCATCGCATCGTTACTTCAACTTAAAAATGGCGCCGGGGGCGTTCCCGCCGATTTACGCTCAAAAAATATGTTAATGAGCGGAAATCGGCAATTCACGATCGAAATCCGGCGCGACGCAATGACGATACGACGTTTCCGGACGGGATACGCGGCGCATAGATATACCTACATGGGGTTGGAGTATCCTATGTTAGGTATAGGCGTCGTCATCGCGTCGGGAAAAAAAAAAAAAAACGTCGCTTGCGTAAAACGGTCATGAATGGGAATGTGACGTCATTGACGTTCATTCACAGATTTTGGAGCATGCGCACGGGGATGTTTTGACACTCGACGCATGCGCAGTACGTTGGCGGCGGGATCGCGCGTAGTTAGCATACTACACGCCCCGTACCCGCTACATTTGAATTCCGCCGGCTCATTTGTGATGCGCTGCCGCAACTTTAGGAGCAAGTGCTTCGTGAATGACAGCACTTGCTCCTAAAATTTCGGCAGCGCAACGCAAATCAGAAGCGTTACTCCAGAGCAAAGATGCTCTGGAATACGTGAATCTGGCCCATAGTGTCTACAATCTATGGTATATATACTGGAATTGTTATTTATTTTACTAGTAATGGTGGCGATCATCGACTTATAGGGGGACTGCGATATTGTAGCTGACAATTGGAAACTATCTTTAAACAATGACACTAATACAGTGCTCAGTGCTAAAAATATGCACTTTTATTGTTCTAATGACACTGGGGGATCAACATCTAGGGTGAGCAAAGGGTTAAATGTTTGCCTAGCCAGTGTTTTGGTGTACTATATGAGGTGATTTTACTAAGGGAAGTAATGGAAAAGAGAATCAATTACTTCCCCACTGACAGGACAGAGTTCTGGCTTGTTTACAGAGCCCTGTCCTGTGTGTCTTTCCAACAAACGGTGGGTGCCGGCAGCCATCTATTGGCTGGCACCCGCTATTTGGCATCTGCTGTGTATAATCACAGCAGAGCCAGATTGCCAGTGGCGCGTGTGCACCCCCCTATCAAGAAATGGCAGATCACGTACCTAGTACATGATCTGGCGCAAGAGAGCTGCCTTGCCGCCGTATATGTAAGTTATACGGTCGGCAAGAGGTCAGAGTCCACACCATCTAGTGGCCAGCTCTCTTCTAAAGGGTGTCGGGATGTGTTCTTTTTACTGTTTACTCGGCAGGAAGTTGATGTATCAATTATGAAGACCTTGAACTATGAATTTTTTGAAGACTAAAAAACAGCCGCTGCAGCTACAGGGATGACGAGCATATGCACACGTTTTTAAAGTGGAAAAAAAAAACATTTCAATAATATTAATACAACGTTTGGTGTCAGTGATTATTGCTCCTTATTAGGCTGGGTTCACACGCACCTTTGTGAATTGGATGCCGGTCAGTGGCGTAACTAGAACCTTCAGGGCCCCGATGCAAGAAACCAGGAAGGGCCCCCCCCCTGACCCCCAGATAGGGCTCTTTTCTCCGAGCCCGGTGATGTACAGGACCCGGTCGCAAGTAGGCGGCTGCCTATAAATGAACTGATTTCTCCAGTTCCCCTTGCTTTTTTTCCTCTCCCTCCCGCAGGCATTCAGCGGCTGCAGGAGGAAAATGGAGAGATCGATTTTTCTATGTCGGTGTTTCGCAATATTTTTCCAGTCAGGGCACCCTTGAAGTATACCCCTAGGTGAATGTGGCTACACTGCAACCCCCTTGCAACTGTGTGCATTACATACAGTTGCAGCATAGTGATGATGTATTTTTTTTTTTATAATTCTTTATTTTATAGCATTTTCCACTCTTATTTCCTCTTTATACAAACAAGAAAGTAAATGACTACAATTTGACACTTTTCTTTAAACATTTTCTCATTGGTCATTGTGCTTCTTAACAAGATTCCCAAATTTTGCCGTCATATCTACTGTATATAGCTATAGCATCATACACTTCCTATTCCCCATATCTACCCTTCCTTCTAAGTCGCTATTCCCCCATTCCCCCCCCCCCCCCCATTTTCCCCCCAAAAAAAAAACTCCTCCAATCCTCCTCCTTTTTCAAAGGTCTCGCTCTCTGAATCTTATATAGGGGGTCCACACTTGGGGGTCCACACTTATACTTCCCCTCTTGTTCTCTTATTCCCATCGTCAGGTTCTCCATCTGCTGAATTTCTGTTACTCTGCCCAGCCATTGCTGTCTAGTCGGCGCAAGCGTACTTTTCCACAAAATTGGAATGCATGCCCTTGCCGCTGTCAACAAATGTCTAAGCAGAGAATTTTTAAATTTTACCATGGAAATTGGGAAGTCCAAGAGTAGATAGGTAGCTGGATTATCTCCCAGATCTACCTCTATGATTTCTTTTACCGTTCCGGTAACCATTTTCCAAAAATCTCTCAACTTTGGACACTCCCAGAATACATGTAACATGGTACCCTCTCCTTCTCCACACCGCCAGCACCGGTCTGATAACTCGGGGAATATCCTTTTTAATGCAACAGGGGTTTTATACCATCTAGTCAGGATCTTATAAGCACCCTCTTGATATCTGGTAGCGAGAGAAGCTTTGTGTGTAAAATTAAAGATTTTTATTCTCTGCGTCTCTGAGAATTTAGTCCCCATTTCTTTTTCCCAGGCTAGAATGAATGGTAATTCTTTTGGGGCTATTGACTCTTCTAAGAGAGTATACATTAAAGACAGACCATGTCTCAGTGAGTCACCCTTCAAACATAGTTCCTCGTATTTTGAGAGGTCTCTGGTTGCTTTGCCTAGTGGATTCATTGCTCTAATAGCAGCTTTTAATTGGTTTAATCTCATTGAGTCTATTTCCCTATTAAATACCTCTTCCCTTTCTCCCCCACTGCTCCTTTGATTCCCATCTTCAAAGTGTATAAGCCTGCTCATTCACGAGCGTCTAAGATTATTAAAGTGTAGGTCTGTGAGGCCTAATTGGAATCTAGGGTTTCCCAGCACCGGGATTAATGGACTTGGATGTTCCGAGATTTTCGTTTTCTTAAATATTTTTTTTATAACTCGTAGTGTGGCTCCTATAGTGGGGTGTTTTTTCACTTCTTGTGGTATATCTACCTCTTGGATCCATGCCAATCCCTCTAAAGGAATGTTCGTGAATTTTTGCTCCATATGTATCCATGGTTTTACCTTCTGTTGGGTACACCACTCCACCACCCTTGCCATATGGGACGCATCGTGGTATCCCATTGGGTCTGGAAGTCCCACCCCTCCTCTTTCCTTTGGCAACGTCAGAATCTCTCGCCGTATTCTAGGTGCTTTCCCTGCCCAGATAAACTTAGCGAATCTAGTTCTTAAATCTCTCAGGGATCCTAAGGGAATCTTTACAGGTAAGGTCTGAAGTATGTATAGTAATCTTGGCATCACATTCATTTTTATAATGTTAATTCTTCCGAACCATGTAAAGATTTCCTTATCCCATCGTTGAAAGTCTGCCTTGATCTGCCTTACCAGGGGTACGAAGTTTAGCTCATAGATCCTTTTTAAATTTTTCGGTATCTTTGTTCCCAGGTAAAGTATGTGGGAATCTGTCCACCTAAAGGGGAAGTTTGCCGCTAATTGCTGCTGCTTCTGCCTATTCACTTCTATTCCCATTGCTTCCGATTTACTATAGTTCACCTTAAAATTAGAAAGTTCTCCGTATTCCTTTATCTCCTTCAGTAGGGATGGTAGGGATAGTTCTGGAGTCGTTAACGAAAATAACAGGTCATCTGCAAATGCTGCGACTGCGACTTATACTCTGCTCCTTTAACCAAGAGTCCTCTTATATCTCTATTTGCCCGGATAGTTCTCAAAAAAGGTTCTAAGATGAGGACAAAGATAATCGGGGAGAGTGGGCATCCTTGTCTTGTTCCATTTCTTATTATGAAGGGATCAGACATTACATCGTTCACCTTTACCCTTGCTGTCGGACATGAGTAGAGGCCTGCAATCCAATTTTGCATTCCTCTACCCAGCCCAATATATTGTAGTGTAGCTTTTAAGAATCCCCAATCTACCCTATCAAAAGCTTTTTCAGCATCAGTTGATATTAATACTAAAGGGTTGTGGTAGAGTTGGGACATGTAGATGGTACTTAACACTCGTTGTGTGTTTTCCCTCCCTTCTCTTCCGGGGGTAAAGCCGACCTGGTCCGGGTGTATAAGGGAGGGTAAATGAGTTACTAATCTATTGGCAATTATTTTTGAAAAGATCTTTAAGTCTATGTTCAATAAGGATATTGGACGATAACTGGGGCATAGTGTCGGGTCCTTCCCCTCCTTAGGAATTACAGCTATGTGTGCTCCAAGTGTTTCTTCACGCATCGGTCGCCCTTCTTTTAGTGAATTAAAGGCCCCCAAATATTTAGGTGCCAGTTTCTCATAGAAAGTTTTGTAGTATGTTAATGTATATCCATCTGGACCAGGGGCTTTACCTGATTTCATTTCTTTAATTGCTGCTAGAAGTTCCTCTGAAGTTATCGCCCCCTCCATACTAGCTATAGTTTCTTCTGGAATTCTGGGCATGCCTGATTCATTTAAATACTCCTTTACTCTATTCTCTCTGAGCTGGTTCTTCACTGCTGAAGATTTGTTCTCTAGTTGGTACAGTCTGCTATAATATTCTCTAAAGGCTTTTGCAATTAGTTGCGATGAGTTAACCAAATTATCTCCTTGTATTTTTATTTTTTCGATATGGTTTTTAGATCTTGTTTCTCTCAATGCCTTCGCCAGCATCCTGCTTGGTTTGTTCCCAAATTCATAATATGCCCTTCGGCATCTACTTAATTTAGCCTTAGCCTTATCCATAAGTATCAGATTTAGTTTATCTCGAAGGATCGTTAGTCTCTCTTCGGTGTTTATTTTTTGCGACCTTTTATGTTCATTTTCTAATATTCGGATCTCCCCAAGCAGGCGATCTAACTCAGCATTGAGAGCTCTCTTTCTATGAGCTCCTAGTGAGATGAGGATTCCTCTCAGATAGCACTTGTGAGCCTCTCAGTTACATAGTGGTGATGTATCTTCGTCTTTATTTAATGTAAAAAACATTTCTATTTCTTGCTTTATCTTATCCTCATACTCTGGGTCTTTAATTAATGTTTCATTGATCCTCCAGTTCCATTCCCTCGGACCTGCTGTCCCCCATTCAATAACACAACTGACTGGGGCATGGTCTGATACTGAGAATGAGCCCATTGAAGTTTCTCTTAAATTCAGCAATATACTTTGGTCCAAAAATATGTAGTCGATCCTCGTGTATGTTTTATATTTTGGTGAGTAAAAACTGTAGTCTCTCTCATGTGTATGTAACGTCCTCCATGTGTCTATTAACTGTAGGTTTTGTAGTATTTCCCTTGCTTTTCTTAGTTTTATGTTGGATATATTATAGGATCCCTTGGAAGAATCAAGACTAGGATCTAGGACCATATTCATATCTCCCCCAAAATCAAGACCCCCTCTCTACTCTGGGTCACCATCTCCGCAAATTTTTCCAGAGCCGAGACCGGGTCTTCATTCGGGAGGTAGAGGTTTACTAAGGTAACCTTTTGCTCGTTTAATGTCCCCTTTACCATAAGAAATCTTCCTTCCTCGTCGGTTTCTACTTTTGATTCCTTCCATGTTACATTTTTGGCTAGCAAGATTGCCACTCCATTAGCCTTTGAGGTCTGAGATGCCCCTATATATACTACTGGGAATTTTTGGCTCTTCATCTTTGGGATCTTATCTTTCCTAAAATGTGTTTCTTGCAAAAAAACTATTTGTGATTTTAGTCTCCCTAATTCCATTATTATTTTTGATCTTTTTTCTGGGATGTTTAACCCTTTTACATTATAAGTGGTAATGTTTAATCTATCCATCCTGCCTCTTCTTCTTCACTCCCCTCTTGTTCTCTCCTATAGCTTCCTGTATACGTGCTGGTCTCAGGAGAACCGGAGACAGGAAGGAGGAGGATTAAGGAGTGCCCTACAAAATGAAGGCAAAAGGAGAACGAGAAAAAAAAAAAAACCCACCCCCCCCTGTAGCTCGGATTCAGGTCCTCCGTTCAAGTATCCGAGTATTTCTTGGCTCCCACCTCCGTGATGGCCCAACTCCTAGGGCCGTTCCTCGGTTGGTGTGAGAGAAAAAAAAAAAAAAAAACCCCACCCCCTGAGCGTCTCCGACTTTCCTCCACCAGGAGGAGAGGCGCTCTATGGGGGAAACGTATAAAAGCATTGCGGAGAGTCACGTCTTAGCCCGGGAGTGCCCTTCGATTATTTAATTATCCTATCCCCCTCCTCAGGGTCACCCTCCTCCTACTTCCCCCCCCCATCTTAAGAACAAAACTAATCCCCAGAGAACAATAAGTCCTACGAGGTTATCATATGGCACTAATCATGTGTGTAGTCGTATAATCGTGTAATCAAATCTTTCATGTACATTAAACAAAACAAATAAACCAATTGAAGAACCCTCCACCACAGTTGTCCCATAGACCCCCCCCCCAGCTAGGGCTGTTATACTCCCCTGTCTCCCCCTCCTTATGTCTCCCACCCTTTCCTCTTATACTCTATCTAGTCCCCTCCATTCCTTTCCCCCTTCGTGTTCCTTACAGTTCTGGTGATGATGTATTTAAGGGGTTAAAACAGGCAGTCAGGAGGCAACATGTTGCCTCTTCACCGGCTGTCAAATGTCATACATGTCAAACATGGATCGCTTTTCGGAGGCATAGCATTTTTTTAAGATACTATGAACAAGCAAAAAATAAAAAATAAACAAATAGGTTCTGATTGTACACAAATAGGGGATCGGGATTAACCACTTTGCAACCGCCCTATGCCGAAAGTACGGCTCTAGGGCGGTTGCTGTATTCTAACTGGCCGTTAATTAACGGCCTGTCAGAATCGCGCTCCCGCGCGCCTCCTGAGGCGCGCACACGGGAACATCCGTGACCGCCGGGTCCAGAGGACCCGGCGGGTCACGGATCACGGTAAATCGCCGCTGATAGCGGCGGTTTACCACGTGATCGCGCCGTCCAATGACGGCGCGATCAGATGTAAACAGACCGGCGTCATTTGATGACGCCGGTTCCTCCCTCCTCTCTCTGTACCGATCGGTACAGTGTGAGAGGAGAAGGGAGGGAGCGGATGGCAGCGCCAGTGCTGCGGGCTGGATCTGTGACAAATGCAGTCACAGATCCATCCATCCCTCCCTCCCTGCTCAGCCATCCCTGCTGCATATACTCTGCAATACTCACCTGGGCATACTCTGCAATACTCAGGAATACTCTGGGCATACTCTGCAATACTCAGGCATACTCTGGCAATACTCTGGGCATACTCTGCAATACTCAGGCATACTCTGGGCATACTCTGCAATACTCAGGCATACTCTGCAATACTCAGGCATACTCTGGGCATACTCTGGGCAATACTCTGGGCAATACTCTGGGCAATACTCTGGGCAATACTCTGGGCAATACTCTGGGCAATACTCTGGGCAATACTCTGCAATACTCTGGGCATACTCTGCAATACTCTGGGCATACTCTGCAATACTCTGGGCATACTCTGCAATACTCTGGGCATACTCTGCAATACTCTGGGCATACTCTGCAATACTCTGGGCATACTCCGCAATACTCTGGGCATACTCCGCAATACTCTGGGCATACTCCGCAATACCCTGGGCATACTCTGCAATACCCTGGGCATACTCTGCAATACCCTGGGCATACTCTGCATACTCCGCAATACTCTGGCAATACTCTGGGCATACTCTGCAATACTCTGGGCATACTCTGCAATACTCTGGGCATACTCCGCAATACTCTGGGCATACTCCGCAATACTCCGCAATACTCTGGCAATACTCTGGGCATACTCTGCAATACTCTGGGCATACTCTGCAATACTCTGGGCATACTCCGCAATACCCTGGGCATACTCTGCATACTCCGCAATACTCTGGCAATACTCTGGGCATACTCTGCAATACTCTGGGCATACTCCGCAATACTCTGGGCATACTCCGGGCATACTCCGGGCATACTCTGGGCAATACTCTGGGCATACTCCGCAATACTCTGGGCATACTTAGCAATACTCTGGGCATACAGCAGCCCCTGTCCCCGCGAGCTCGCATGCAGAAGCGAACGCATACGCAAGTCCCGCCCACATATAAAAACGGTGTTCAAACCACATGTGAGGTATCTTTATATCATGTTTTGGGGTTTTATGTATTTTTCTAGCAAATAAATGATGATTTTTACATGTAGGAGAGAAATGTCAGAATTGGCCTGGGTGTTCCCTGCATGTTGGGCCTCTGTATGTGGCCACGCTGTGTAAAAGTCTCACACATGGGGTATCGCCATACTCGGGAGGAATAGCAGAATGTGTTTTGGGGTGTAATTTGTGGTATGCATATGCTGTGTGTGAAAAATAACCTAATAATATGAAAATTTGATGAAAAAAAAATAAATCTTGATTTTGCAAAGAATTGTGGGAAAAAATTACAACTTTAAAAAACTCACCAGGCCTCTTTCTAAATACCTTGGAATGTCTTCTTTCCAAAAAGGGGTCATTTGGGGGGTATTTGTACTTTTCTGGCATGTTAGGGTCTCAAGAAATGAGAGAGGCTGTCAGTACTTCAGGTGTGATGAAATTGATCAATTTTCAGGATTTGGTACCATAGCTTGTAGACCCCATAACTTTCACCCAGACTAAATAATATCCAACATTTTTTATTTTTTTTACCAAAGATATGTAGCAGTATACATTTTAGGCCAAATTTATGAAGAAAAATTACTTTTTTGCAAAATTTTATAATAGAAATGAAGAAAAATTATTATTTTTTGCAAAATTTTGTTCTTTTTTCATTTATAGCAAAAAAAATAAAAACCGCAGAGGTGATGAAACACCACCAAAAGAAAGCTCTATTTGTGGGAAAAAAAGGACAAAAATTTCATTTGGTTATAGTGTTGTATGACTGAGTTATTGTCATTCAAAATGTGAGAGCACCGAAAGGTGAAAATTGGTCTGGTTATTAAGGGTGTTTAAGTGCCCAGTGGTCAAGTGGTTAAAAGTGCATACATAAAATGTGCATACATACATGTAAACACACATATGAAAACACACACACACACACACACATATAAATATATAAATGCACATATGCACACACATATAAACCAGTGGCAGCTGGTACTCAAAATTTTTAGGGGGGCGCAAGCAAATGGAAAAATGCTTAAAAAAAACATAATTTGCAGTGCAAATCAAAAGCTCTCACTGTGCCCATCAAATGCAGCCACTGTGCCCATCAAACGCCACCACTGTGCCCATCAAACGCCACCACTGTGCCCATCAAATGTCGCCACTGTGCCCAGCAAATGCTGCCACTGTGCCCAAACTCTGCCACTGTGCCAAACGCTGCCACTGTTTCCATCAAATGCTGCTACTGTGCCAAAACGCTGCTACTGTGCCCATTTAAACACTGCGCCATCAAATTCCCGCCACGGTGCCCATCAAACTCTGCCACTGTGCCCATCAAACTCTGCCACTGTGCCCAAACTCTGCCACTGTGCCCATCAAATGCCGCCAGTGTGCCCAGAAAATACTGGTGTGCCCATTAAATGCTGCCAGTGTGCCATCAAATGCTGCAACTGTGCCATCGAATGCCACCACTGTGAATCCCCCCTCGCCCCGTCCGACTCTTACCCTGTCTCGTGGGGCTGCGGGTGACTGCCAGGGTCCTCCATGCATCTCCTGCCGTCCTCATCTCCCGTCCTCTCCTCCTGATAAGTGTCCAATAGCCGCTCCTATTGTTTCAGCCAATCAGGTGATGGGTAACAGACCCGCACACCTGATTGGTGGAGAGGTGGTTCAGTGTTAGCAAAGTGAATATTAATTCGCCTTTCTAACACACCTAGGTGGACTGTGAGCGCCCAGCATGGCGCTCGCGGTTCACCTATTTTGAAGCCTATTAGAGACTATGGCTCTAATCAGGTGCTTCAAAACCCCCCTGTGATTTAGGCGCCCGAAAAGGAGCCGGACACCTAAATATGGGGGTGGCAGCGGTGGCATAGAGGGAGTGACTGGGGAGAGGGATCGGCACACATGCGCCCTTATGGACGCACTGCCACTGATAAACACATGCACATACATGCACACTCACACACATACAGTACATACATACAGTACATACATATACACACACACATACATACATACAGTACATACATATACACACACACACACATACATACAGTACATACATATACACACACACACACATACATATGCATACATATGCACACACACACACACAGTATATACATATGCATACATATGCACACACACACACACAGTATATACATATATATACACACACAGTATATACATATATACACACACACACAGTATATACATATATACACACACAGTATATACATATACACACACAGTATATACATATATACACAGTATATACATATATACACAGTATATACATATATACACACACACAGTATATACATATATACACACACACAGTATATACATATATACACACACACACACTATATACACACACACACAGTATATACATATATACACACACACACACACACACAGTATATACAGTACATATATACACACACACAGTATATACATATACACACACACACACACACAGCACACACAGTATATACATATACACACACACAGTATATACATATATACACACACTATATACATATATACACACACACCGTATATACACACACACACACTATATACATATATACACACACACAGTATATACATATATACACACACACACACACACACAGTATATACACACACACACACAGTATATACACACACACACACACACACAGTATATACATATACACACACACAGTATATACATATATACACACACACACACACAGTATATACATATATACACACACACACACACACATACATATATACATATATACACACACAGTATATACATATATACACACACACACACACATTATATACATATATACACACACACACAGTATATACATATATACACACACACAGTATATACATATATACACACACACACACAGTATATACATATATACACACACACACACACAGTATATACATATATACACACACACACAGTATATACATATATACACACACAGTATATACATATATACACACACACACACAGTATATACATATATACACACACACACACAGTATATACATATATACACACACACACACAGTATATACATATATACACACACACACACACAGTATATACATATATACACACACACAGTATATACATATATACACACACAGTATATACATATATACACACACACAGTATATATACATATATACACACACACAGTATATACATATATACACACACACACACACAGTATATACATATACACACACAGTATATACATATATACACACACAGTATATACATATATACACACACAGTATATACAGTACATATATACACACACACAGTATATACATATACGCACACACAGTATATACATATATACACACAGTATATACATATATACACACATACACAGTATATACAGTACATATATACATATATACACACACACAGTATATACATATATACACACACACAGTATATACATATATACACACACACAGTATATACATATATACACAGTATATACATATATACACACACACAGTATATACAGTACATATATACACACACACACGGTATATACATATACGCACACACAGTATATACATATACACACACACAGTATATACAGTACAAATATACACACACACAGTATATACATATACGCACACACAGTATATACATATATACACACACACACACAGTATATACATATATACACACACAGTATATACATATATACACACACAGTATATACATACACACAGTATATACATATACACACATACAGTATATACATACACACAGTATATACATATACACACATACAGTAGATAGTCAAAAAAAAAAAAACGGGAGACATTTACCGTGGCACTTCCTGCCGGGTACTGCACTCTAGGGGGAGACAAAGAGCACAGCACTGACTACTTTCACTTTTGACAAGCTCCTTCCCTGCAGCTAACGATCGTGAAACTCATCTCAGCCCCTCCTGCCGCCGCTCCTTATATCAAAGAGTAGAGGGGGCCCTCAAGGGCCCCCTGCAGCAAGGGGCCCGGTCGCCATGGCGATCTCAGCACCCCTATAATTACGCCACTGATGCCGGTTCACATATATGTGCGCCTGCAAATTTGCATAGGAGCCCTGTGCGTCTTTTGGTCCATTTTTAGTCCGAATACAGAAAAAATGTTGGGCTAAAATCGGACCTGAAACAGTCAACCAGGACGCAACAGACCTCTGCTAGGAGCCGCATGTGGCGATGGTGTGAACCCAGCCGAAATGTTTATTGTAATGAATGTGACTTTAGTGCTCCTTTATGGTTACCTGCTACTAAAAATGGCAACAATAACCATCTAGCATTAAAACTTTTGTAAGAAAATAAACATACCATCATTATCTAATAATACATTTTCTGGTTTCAAATCCCGATAGATGATCCTGTTTTGATGTAGGTGTTCCATGCCACATACGATCTGAGCAGTGTAAAAACAGGCTCGGGGTTCATCAATACCTGGATTTTCCTCATCAACATTGTAAATATGGAACCTTAATAAAAAAAGATGTGAAAACAGTCATTCACGATAACGCACAAGATTCTGAAACAAGTAAATATTTTGTTACCCAGTAATAAGGAGTTTGAATTTTTTGTCCTTATCTACAGGCTACAAGAAGAAAACAAACTCATAATTTCCTGTCTTGAAGCTCGGCATGAAACTAAGATTTTAATAAATATGCAGATCAATTTTAACAGAGGAACTAAGTGCTAGATAGCATCTGTTTTGTTATAATATCTGGGGCTTTTGTAAAATTCCTGGTGACACCAAACACATCAGTCTAACACAGAATGAGTTTACAGGAATTTTTACTAAACAAAATTACAACATGTATAATTGTAACTTGTGTAACTACCGTATCTTATTCTCTCAGCCAAATTCAAGTTGGTCAAATGTCCACATTTAGTAATGAGAGGAGAAGGGTCATTGTTGACATACATTGCCAGCACCACTAGCCACAGTGGAGAATTGTAGCAGCCGGGATTCATTTTCTAAGCTTTCTAGTGAACTATAGAAAATAATGAAAAAGTTGCGCTAGACTTAAAAACAAATGTAGGAATATAGCAGCCAGCACCAACAATGGACCATGTTGTGTACAGAAATAAAAAAGAAAAAAAGTGCAGCGCTAAATAATATCTGGAGTGAAACCAAATATGTGATCAAGGTATTCAAATCAGGAGCCCCAATTATGGAGAAAGTATGTGAATCTATAAAATTGCACTAGACCAATTCATGTAAATATCAAATAATATGCACAAACATTTTTATAAATGCTAAAAAATTAAAATTAAAATAAGTGAGATACCAAATAGTACCACCAGGGTGCTTCACACTGAAGTGAAAATTAATAATATCACAAATAAATGTCCCGGAAAGATACGTCAAAAGATAAAAGATCAAATGCTAATATATGTTGTAAATAGCGATATAAAAAAGCAAGAACTGGAAACTCTGGTGATGAAAAAGTCCCAATATAAAATGAACAGAATCACATTATGGCAAACGGAATTGCAAAAACGTGTCGGATAAGTCCATCAACACAGGATTTGGATATTTCAGTGATTTAAACAGGTAGTAAAAAACCCCATCAGCGGTCAATCTCATAGGATCCACAACAACATCCAATCGATACAGATAAAGTTGGGTACTCTTACCGGATGGCGTGGACACACACGTCAGCGACGGTGTGTCAATCAAGCGTGTACGAACTCCTGGAAAGCGATGATGTCAATGGGAGCCCGTTGAGCCAATAGACAATCGATCATCAGAAGCCGAGTGGATCCAAATGTGAGAGAAAATCCTTCAGAGGAAACTTATGGATAATGGCATTGTGGCAGGTAGACCCATCATAGAATCATGTAGGGAAGAAAACACACACAACTACGCATAGTGTGGTTATTTCCAGTAAAAAAGGCCTTTATTAGGCATAAAATGGTATACAGAAAAATAGGCAAAAAATAAATAAAAAATAAGCTAAAAAGTACAAGACTGCGGGAAGACCAGTACAGGTGATCACATGGGTAAGTAGCGTGGTAGGCAAATAGCATATGGGCTTGGGCTTATGTACATAAGCCCATATGCTATTTGCCTACCACGCTACTTACCCATGTGATCACCTGTACTTGTCTTCCCGCAGTCTTGTACTTTTTAGCTTATTTTTTATTTATTTTTTGCCTATTTTTCTGTATACCATTTTATGCCTAATAAAGGCCTTTTTTTACTGGAAATAACCACACTATGCATAGTGTGTGTTTTCTTCCCTACATGATTCTATGATGGGTCTACCTGCCACAATGCCATTATCCATAAGTTTCCTCTGAAGGATTTTCTCTCACATTTGGATCCACTCGGCTTCTGATGATCGATTGTCTATTGGCTCAACGGGCTCCCATTGACATCATCGCTTTCCAGGAGTTCGTACACGCTTGATTGACACACCGTAGCTGACGTGTGTGTCCACGCCATCCGGTAAGAGTACCCAACTTTATCTGTATCGATTGGATGTTGTTGTGGATCCTATGAGATTGACCGCTGATGGGGTTTTTTACTACCTGTTTAAATCACTGAAATATCCAAATCCTGTGTTGATGGACTTATCCGACACGTTTTTGCAATTCCGTTTGCCATAATGTGATTCTGTTCATTTTATATTGGGAATTTTTCATCACCAGAGTTTCCAGTTCTTGCTTTTTTATATCGCTATTTACAACATATATTAGCATTTGATCTTTTATCTTTTGACGTATCTTTCCGGGACATTTATTTGTGATATTATACATTTTCACTTCAGTGTGAAGCACCCTGGTGGTACTATTTGGTATCTCACTTATTTTGATTTTTATTTTTTAGCATTTATAAAAATGTTTGTGCATATTATTTGATATTTACATGTATTGGTCTAGTGCAATTTTATAGATTCACATACTTGCTCCATAATTGGGGCTCCTGATTTGAATACCTTGATCACATATTTGGTTTCACTCCAGATATTATTTAGCGCTGCACTTTTTTTCTTTTTTATTTCTAGTGAACTATCACTCCTCCTGAGAGGGACTGGCCAGTATTGTGTAGGTCACATAAGTTGCTTGATCTGATTAAAAACATTTCTGGCCAGATCCACAGAGAGAGTTCGCCGGCGTACTGATACACCAGCGTACTTTCAAAGTTCCCGCGTCGTATCTTTAGTTTGAATCCTCAAACCAAGATATGGCAGGTTCTGGGTTAGATCCGACAGGTGTACGTCTTCATACTTCGGATCTAAGATGAAATACTTCGGCGTCCGCTGGGTGGCGTTCACGTCGTTTTCCGCATCGGGTATGCAAATGAGCTTTTTCCGCCGATCCACGAACGTACGCGCGGCCGTCGCAATCTCTTACGGCGCCTCTAGTCGGCTTTTTCCGGCGTATAGTTAAAGCTGCTTTTATCCGGCCTATAGTTAGACTTGCCATGTTAAGTATGGCCGTCGTTCCCGCGTCGAAATGTAATATTTTTTATATTTTTGCATAAGTCGTCCGTGAATAGGAATGTACGTAATTTACGCTAGTCAAAAAAATAACGTTGTTGCGACGTAATTTAGCGCAATGCACGGCGGGAAATTTCTGAACGGAGCATGCGCAGTTCGATCGTCGCGGGACGCGCTTCATTCATTAGTGTTAAAAGCCACAGAGTGGCCTAGTAGGAGTATGGAGTAGTGGCCATTGGTTTTAGTAACATCGTTCATGGCATTTCTTTTTGAGGGTAGAGCAGACATTCGCCTTGTGACCTATGTTCTTAATGGGAAAACAGGAGTTACTTCTCCTTAACCACCAATCTGTTTCACATATGTCTTGAAAGTTTAAATCTGATTGATGATATGTTGAAAAAGCTTCAGTTCTTGGTTCCCATTCTTACCTGGCTCATAGTTGTCAACATCCCAGTGAGCATGTGCTGCTCTCTTAACCCAAAATATTTATAGCATCCTAGCTGATTATGGCAGTTTTGTAGACATGAGAAATATATCTCCTTAAGGCGGCGTACACACGACCAAGGTTCTCGCTAGAAACCAGCGAGAACCTCGCTGGAAGCTGCATTCCAGCGAGAACCTCGGCCGTGTGTACGCTCTCGGCGAGCATCCCGTCGGGAATGCCGTCGAGCAGAAATAGAGAGCATGTTCTCTATTTGCTCGACGGCCCGCCTGGATGAATGGCTGGTTGCCATTCCCGACGGGCGGGTCGCCGAATCTGACGGCCGGCAGAGAACCTCGACGGGCGGAACGATGTGTTCTGCCCGTCGAGGTTCTCTGCCGTGTGTACGCGGCTTAACATTACGAATATACGTTGGCCCGGATTCACGTAACACTTAAGTCGACGTAGCTACAGATACGCCGCATAAGTACAAATGTGCGCCGTCGTATCTATGCGCCGGACCCACAAACTAAGTTACGTTGAAAAATAGGCTTCTTCCGACCGACGTAACTTTCCTACGCAGGCATATCGTGGGCGCATATTTACGCTGAATGCATATGGAAGGTTCGATTCAGATATGCAAATGAGGGAGATACACCGATTCACGAACGTAGATGCGCCCGGCACATGTTTTTAGCGATTTGCGTAAGGGTTACATCCGGCTTAAAGTTATTCCTCATATAGGAGGCGCAAACCCATGCAAAGGTATGGACCAGGGAACGGACGCCGTCAAATTTTACGTCGAGTACACCGTTTACGTAGTGCGTGAATAGGGCTGGCGTAGGTTACGTTCACGTCGTAGGCAGTGTTTCGACGTATCTTAGGCAGTTATTTCAACGTGACCGTGAGCATGCACACTGGGATGCGTCCAAGAGACGACGCATGCGCTGTTCATTTTTTGAAGCTCAGCCCATCATTTTGCATCATTTTAATATATCACGCCCACTTCCAGCCCACTTCCACCTACTTTGACTTATGTCGGCTTACGCCGACAACTATATGGTACGCTGGCGCAACGTTGAGCGCATTTTCTTTGTAAATACCATGCTTGCCTCTCAACGCTGCGCCGGCGTAGCATAAAGAAGATACGCTACGCCCGCACAAAGATGCGCCGAGGTACGTAAAGCTACCCCATTATTTATTGTCATAAAATATTATCAACATTATAGTAATGACTTACCGTAGGTCACCTCCATTCATTATAGTCATGACTAAGCAGACATCATTTTTTGTTTGGTATGCATATGCCAAAGAGACAATAAATCTACTGTGAACTTTGGCAAGAATCCTTTTTTCCACCATGGCACCCTGTAATCAAAAAAGGGAATTTTGTGAGTCAAGTTTCATCTTACTAAAAGTACTATCATCAATAACCTAAATGTTAGAAACCCAGGATCTAGGTTCAAATAAAAATGTATCAGAATTGGTCCAAGATTCCGATAACAAGGCCTCATGCACACAGGACTTTTTTTTTTTTTTTGTTAAACTCTCCTAGAAGCCAGCAGAATTTTTGTAGAAAAAATGCCTGACATTTGTAAAAGTGTCTAAAGCTTTTACAAGCTTTTAGGAGCTTTTACAGGTGTCAAGCTCTTGGGTATTAATTCAATGCATTGGCCAGAATAAATTACTTATTCTGGCCATCAAAATTAATTAATGGTCAAGCACTAAATGCGCCTAGCAATTAGGCACATTTAGTAGCATCAAGCATTTTTCTGCCCAAACTCTGCTGGCCTTTACTACCTATTATGTGTAGCCCCAGTTTGCATCGCTGTCATAAGAACAGTAGCTGTGTAGACCTAGCTGACAGGTTTCACTATTTCTGCTGCCATTCCTGCTTGAGCTGGCAGAGGGACAGGAACAGATTTGAAGAGGAGACTGCTATAACAGAGCTTTGTGTAGCCTGTTCAAGCCCAACCACCACACCAAAGAAGAGGATGTGGACTGCTTGAACTACTGTGAATGCTTGGAGGAACTGAGAATTGTGGATAGTTCCATACAGACTAAGGGCCAGATTCTCAGCGGCGTTACGACGGAGTATCTCAGATACCCTGTCGTATCGCCGTTTTTTTTGTCTCGTATCTATGCGCGTGATGCTTAGCATCACTTTTGCATAGATACGCTTCTACATCCGACAAGTGTAAAACCATTACACTTGCTGATCGTAGTTGTAATGACAACTCCGGCCACTAGGTGGCCTTTACGTTGTTTTTGCATTTGCATATGCAAATTAGGTAGTACGCCGATTCTCGATCGCTTTTACGCCGCCCCATCGTCGCATACGTCGTTTTCGTTCGCGTAAGGTTACCCCAGCTTCTATGTGGAGTAACCTTACGAGGTCCTGTCGGATGCCATGTTAAGTATGGCGTCGGGTCAGCGTCGGCTTTTTCCGTCGCTTACGTCGTTTTACTAACTCGTTCGCGAATAGGGAGTTGCGTAAATGACGCTCACGTCGTTTTGACGTCGGTTTCAACGACGCTTTCCGACGTGAGCTGAAGCATGCGCACTGGGCTTTTTCCCCGGCCGGCGCATGCGCAGTTCGTTCGACGCGGGGGCGCGCTTAATTTAAATACAAGCCGCCCCATTTGAATTGCGCGGGTTTACGCTGCGCGATTTACGCGACGCAGGCGAAACCTACGGAGCAAGTGCTTTGAGAATAAAGCACTTGCTCTAGTACGATGCGGCGGCGTAGTGTAACTGGCTTATGCTACGCCGCCGGAATTCTTAGAGAATCTGGCCCACAGTCTTCTTTGTGGACTGGGAAGAGGAACTACATTTCCAAAGGCTCACTGGAGTTCTGTGGGGAGGAAAAAGGATAGGCTTGCTCCCGGACTCAGAGAGAAGTCAGGAGGACATTAAATTGTGCACATCTAGTTGCTGCCAAAACACTTATCACTGCATCAGGGATGAAGAGAAGCACAGTAGAGGACACTGCCTGGTATCTGAGACCATTACTGTCGCAGACTGAGCCCCATACCAAGTTAATGGAAGGAATGCTATGGTCAGTGACTTTGTTGTGCTGCTAACAGGGAACAAAGGGAGATCAGCTGCCTCCACAGGAGTTGATGAGTGGCCACTGATCAACCCCCACTACACCTTGATAAAAAAAATAGCAGTGATGCATGTGTGGGTCACAGTGCAGGTGCTTTTACCAGTGTTTGACAGAACTTTATCCTGAGCATTCCAACATCAGATTTAGGCCCCAATGTGCTGGCCAGCAGGGAGAAAGAGGTTTGATAGGTTTGATATAGACTGCCAGACTGTCATTGTAGCATAACTCTCTTAAAGTGTTTGTTACCCCAGCATTTCATATTCCTGATATGTGTTTGCTGTACCTAGGGTTGCCACCTGTCCAGGATTCACCCGGAGAGTTCGGGTTTGGAATCATACGTTCGGGTTTCAGACTGCCTGAAACCCGGACACTTTATTCAGACCAGACTATGTATGAACGAGGCCTTATTCTTTTTTTTTTTCTCAACATTTACATGCAGACCAAGCTGTCCATAGCAGCCTTTTCCTATGGTTCAAACACAAAGGGAAACTAAACCTGTTACTGTAGCTGCTTAGAGCAGAGCTCCACCCAAAAAGGGAAGTTCCTAGGGTTGCCATTCACCTGGACAGTCCAGGTTTTAAATCATGTGCCAGGCGGACTGAAACACCGGACACATTACTCAGACCAGGCTGTGGCTCACCATGTAACCAAGGTAGTCACACACAAATCTGTTGCCATCCGGGAGCTGTGGGCGGCTATCTGGGGGCAGGTTCAGCATCTCTGCGGGGCAGGCTGATGATGTCTGCAAGAACAATTTGGCCACACCCACTGCTCGCTCCGGCACGCTTTGCGCACCACATTACTGCTCTCCTTGAAGGCAACCAAAGGTGTCCCAGGCCACTAAAATGTTCGGGTTTGGCTTGAAGAAAAGGTGGCAACCCTAGCTGTACCATGTACTTCTGTGGAAAAGTATCCTGATTTTTTTTATTGCTTTCCTTACAGTATGTGAAATCACTGCAGTCCCTCTGCTTTCCTATTAAAAACTGAGCACACTAAGCAGAAGAGCACACTGTGATCAGTTCTAAATTCTCTAACTATGCTGGGAACTCAGCCTGCTCTCCTCCAATGATTAGACTTTTCCGACACGCCCCTGCTGCACAGCCTTTCACTGGAAAGCTCAGTGTTCTGCTGCTTGGTCTTCTCCTCCCCCAAGCTCTTATGCAAGGGAATATGATCACTTCTAAAAAAGGGAAAAATGAATTATATTTTTTTTATATCTATACACACCTCCAAGACGACCACTGCCTTGCTGAAGAAGCTGAGGGCAAAGATGATGGACTGGCCAAGCATGTCTCTAGACCTAAACCCTATTTAGCATCTGTTGGGCATCCTCAAACAGAAGGTGGAGGAGTGCAAGGTCTCTAACATCCACCAGCTCCGTGATGTCATCGTGGAGGAGTGAAAGAGGACTCCAGTGGCAACCTGTGAAGCTCTGGTGAACTCCATGCCTAAGAGGGTTAAGGCAGTGCTGAAAAATAATGGTGGGCACACAATATATTGACACTATGGGGACAATTTGGACATTTTGACTTAGGGGTGTACTCATTTTTGTTGCCAGAGGTTTAGACATTAATGGCTGTGTGTTGAATTATTTTGAGGGGACAGCAAATTTACACTGTTATACAAGCAGTACACTCACTACTTTACATTGAAGCAAAGTGTCATTTCTTAAGTGTTGTCACATGAAAAGGTATAATAAAATATTTACAAAAATGTGAGGGGTGTATTCACTTTTGTGAGATACTGTATGTAGCACCTTGATGTTTAGGCAGGGTTGCCTGTGGGGAGTAGCTACCTTGGCTAATTGTTGAGGATCAATCGATTTCACTCTAAGGGCCAGATTCAGAAAGCCCCGCGTAACTTTGTGCGGGCGTATCGTATCTTCCTTATGCTATGCCGCCGCAACTTAGAAAGGCAAGTGCTGTATTCACAAAGCACTTGCGTCCTAAGTTACAGCGGCGTAGCATAAATGTGACGGCGTAAGTGCGCATAATTCAAAGTAGGCAGGTAGGGGGCGTGTTGTATTAAAATTAACCGTGATCCCATGTAAATTATGTGGCAATCGAACGGCGCATGCGCCACCCGTGGACGTATCCCAGTGCGCATTCTCAAAATCACGTCGCAAATAGTCAATGCTTTGGACGTGAACGTAACCTACACCCAGCCCCATTCTGAATCGGCTTACGCAAACAACGTGAAATTCGACGGCTGTTGCGACGTCCATACTTGGCTGCGCCATCTTTTCGGTGGTTTATCTTTACGCCGGACGTAACCCTTACACAAACCGCTTAACTGGCGCATCTACGTTCGTAAATCGGCGTATCTTACTCATTTGCATATTTTTAATGGGTACGCCGAATGTGCCCAGCGTAACTATGCGCCCACGATACGCTGGCGCAGGCAAATTACGTCCAACGACTGAAGCCATGTTTTTCAGCGTATCTTGCTTTGAGAATCGGCGCAAAGATGCAACGGCTTATATTTGTACTTACGTCGGCGTATCTTGAGATACGTCGGCGTAAGCCTCTCTGAATCTGGCCCTAAGTCTGTAATTGCTGCGTTTCTCTCCTTTGTCAGTAGGTGGCCGGGTACCTGGTCGCAATATATATGATAAGGGCAATGCAAGGTCAGATTATGGGTATATGGGATATCCCAGCCAATAGGTAAGTGTTTTTCTTAAATCCCTTGGCCTGCTGGGAGAGCCCATATATTGTAGAGTCAGGTGATCAGTGTTCTGTGCCATCTGGACAGCTGTCTGGGTGGATGTGCACGAATTGAGAAGCGGTGGGGCCCCTTTACATAAAAATAAGAAATAAAGAAAAAAAATATATAAAAAACAGGGGGGTAGCCAACCGGGGCCCTGGGGACCTCTGGGCCCTTTAATAAAAAGAAAAAAAGAGAGAGAAAAAATATATATATAAAATATATATATTTTTTTTTTAAAAGGGTGGTTGCCATCTGGGGACCTCTGGGCCCTTTAATAAAAAAAAAATTATAAAAAGAAATTACAAAAAAGGGGGGGGGTTTCCATCCGGGACCTCTGGGCCCTTTAATAAAAAATAAACCTCTGGGCCCTTTAATAAAAAAGAAATGTTTTATATATATATATATATATATATATATATATATATATATATATATATATATATATATATATATATATATATATATATATATATATATATATATATATGAGAAAAAAAAAAAAATAATATAAAAAAAATAAAAAAAACATTTATAAAAAAGGGGGGGGGGGGGGTTGCCATCCGGGTCCCTGGGGATCTCTGGGTCCTTTAATAATAATAATAATATATATACATATTTTTATATATATATATATATATATATATATATATATATATATATATAGATAGATAGATAGATAGATAGATAGATAGATAGATAGATAGATAGATAGATAGATAGATAGATACAATAAAAAAAATAAAAAAATAAAAATGGCCCTTTAATAAAAAAAAAATTATAAAAATATATTAAATATATATATATATTTTTATAAAAAATAAATAAAAAAAAAGGGGGCCTCTAAAAAAAAAAAATTGTCCCTTTAATAAAAAAAAATATATATTCATTTTATTTTTTATTTTTTTAAGGGGGTTCCCATCCGGGCCCCTGGGGACTCCCGGGCCCCTTACAGGTGTACTGCCTGTACCCCCCTGATGGCAGCCTTGTGGACGTGTGTTGTATTGCCCAGGCTGCTAGGCCAGAGTTTGGGCCTATCCCGGGCCCATCTGGCTGCCAAGCTCGGAACCCAGCAGAGGTGCGGGGGTGAGGCTTGAGGAAGATACTACAGTAAGGATTGGAGGAGCTCAAGGGATTTAGTGGCAGAGAATCATCTAGGCTAGTGAGAGAGACTGGGAGCTCAGTGATCTGAAGAACTTTTACAACTTGTAATAGGAGACTGTTTCTATAGGAGACAGCATTCCTACACATGCAGATGTGGCGTCTTGCTGGATAACTTTCCCTGCATGGCTGTCCTTCTGTTAAAGTCTTTGAGTCTGCCAATTATTCTTGAAACTATCTAAGGGTGTCCTGGCCCTAATCTTCTCTCCCAAAGTTCTGTTAAGAGAAATACAATCTCTTCTTTATTCAAGAAGTGTCTGGAACCCAATCAATCTACCTTTAATTACACCCACTATGCCATTCAATCCTCCATATACAGAAGGATGTCAGCTATCTCTGGCCCTGGAGGTTCTCATTTGACCAAAGGAGGCCTGAGACCTTGCTACATTAGGCGCTCATGCTAAGGCGTTATCTCTGCAGCAGTCACCCTTAGTAACCGGCCTCCACTTCATCTGGATTTCGTCTGGCTTTGTGGGTCCATTGACACAGACAGCAGGGCTCGGCCCTGCCCCCAGCTCCAATGTCATTTGATTTGATTGACAGCAGCAGGAGCCAATGGCTCCTGCTGCTATCAATCTATCCAATGAGGACCCGAGACAGTGGCTGGAGACAGTGGCTCTAATAGGCTATCAAATAAGGTGGGTGCTACAAGCCCACCCAGTTGTTACAACATCGAATGAAAATTCGCTGTTGCAACACTGATCCTCCTCCCGGCCAATCGGAAAGCGGATCTGATACCCATCACCCTATTGTCTGAAAAGGACAGGAGATATTATTGGACGCCTAGGAGGAGAGGAGGAGACACATGGCAGAAGCGAGGAGGAGAAGACACAGGGGCCTCTACCCAATGCCCCTAAGCCCACCGCAGCCTGATGTGCACTGATGCCCCAATCCCCGCCACTCCTTAATGTCCTAGAAGGCTGCAGGGAAAGGAGGGGGCCGAACATCCTCACAGATTGCTGCAGCAATCTGACCCAAAAGTAGGATCGGGTACCTGTCAAAAACAGGTACCAGCTCCCCCACAAACCCCCCCCCCCCCCACTAGGGCTAGAAATTAATCGTAGCATCGGTGAATCGCGATTCGACCACTCACGATGCGATTCCGATGCTACGACTTGCAATAATCGATTTTTGATGATGTCACCTGCGCGCCGCTATATGCACTGTCTGAAAGCCAGGAAGCCGTGGGCGTCAGCTACGGGCGTTAGCCGCGCTTCTTTTCCCGCCCCGCTAATGCAGCTGAAGGAGCTGTGGGCTTCAGCGCGCCTCTTTACCCTACCCTACCCTCCCCACCTGCTGATGCAGCTTAAGACGCCGCGCCTCCTTTCCGCCCCCCGCTGACGCCATTCCCAGCCGCCCGTCGCCATGTGGAAGCATGGAGCAAGTGTCCTCGGTCCCGGTCCCGACCCCCCAGAGCCTTCCTCCTCACCTCACCTCACGCTGTGCACACTGCACAGGCTGCGGCTGTGGGAGACCCGAGACGACCGAGTACTGTAGTACTGCAGGCAGCAGATCATCATCATCAGGTACTTGGGGGATGCACAGTAGCAGCAACTAATGGGCACACTGGCAGCAATTGGTGGCACACTGGCAGCAATTGGCGGCACACTGATGGCAATTTATGGCACACTGACAGCAATTTATGGCACACTGATGGCAATTTATGGCACACTGATGGCAATTTATGGCACACTGATGGCAATTTATGGCACACTGATGGCAATTTATGTCACACTTATGGCAATTTATGTCACACTGATGGCAATTTATGGCACACTGATGCCAATTTATGGGCACAGTGGCGGCAATTGATGGCACACTGACAGCAATTGGTGGCACACTGATGGGCAATAATTTGGGCACACTGGCAGCAATTGATGGCATACTGGCAGCAATTGATGGCATTGGCACACTGATGCCACACTGGTTTATGTATGTCTTATTGTTTTAGTGATTGATTCACATCACAACTTTATCGATACCTTTTTTTTGTATGATTTTTTGCTTTTGCTCATCACTGCCACACACATGCAGCCATGCATTGCATGTGTGGGGCAGTAATGAGCAAAAGCAAAAATCATACAAAAAAAAAAAAGGTATTGATGAAGTTGTGATGTGAATCAATCACTAAAACAATAAGACATACATAAACCATAATTTATGACATGGCATACATTGTTGTTTGGCAGGACTTTATGGAGACAATGTCCGCAGTCTCTGATCCTCTCTAGTATCATGTCCGCAGTCTCTGATCCTCTCTAGTATCATTGTCCGCAGTCTCTGATCCTCTCTAGTATCATTGTCTG
Organism: Rana kukunoris; assembly: GCA_029574335.1. NCBI lineage: Eukaryota > Metazoa > Chordata > Amphibia > Anura > Ranidae > Rana > Rana kukunoris. The sequence continues at coordinate 232,268,278 of CM056050.1, read as the reverse complement.
CAGTCTCTGATCCTCTCTAGTATCATTGTCTGCAGTCTCTGATCCTCTCTAGTATCATTGTCCGCAGTCTCTGATCCTCTCTAGTATCATTGTCCGCAGTCTCTGATCCTCTCTAGTATCATTGTCCGCAGTCTCTGATCCTCTCTAGTATCATTGTCCGCAGTCTCTGATCCTCTCTAGTATCATTGTCCGCAGTCTCTGATCCTCTCTAGTATCATTGTCCGCAGTCTCTGATCCTCTCTAGTATCATTGTCCGCAGTCTCTGATCCTCTCTAGTCTCATTGTCCGCAGTCTCTGATCCTCTTTTGTCTCATTGTCCGCAGTCTCTGTCCATCTCTTGTAGTATTTTGGGGTTAGTCTGGAGCTCCTCTTTAAGATGTCTGCTGTATTTACAGTTTGCTACATGCAGAGAGTTTTTTTTAAGAACAGATGAAAACCGTGCGCAGTAATCTTGATGCATCGTGATGCATCGCGGAATCGAATCGAATCGAATCGTGGACTTGATAATCGTAATCGCATCGAATCGTGAAACCGGTGAAGATGCGCAGCCCTACCCCCCACCCCCACCAAAAGTGCCAAATGTGGAAGGGGAGGGCGGAGGATGCTAACTAGTGGAACTTTCCCTTTTGGGTGAAGTTCCACTTTAAGTATAACTATACACTTTCACAAAAAATTATACATTTGTACTTGTCTCAGCAGCATTTTTTTTAAAACATTTTCTTTTTTGGATTCCTCATGCAGCTCAATGCAAAGCAGGTCTCCTGTTTTCAAACAGTGTCCTCTAGTGGTGGTTAGAAAGGGCTTAGTTACAGCAAATACCAATGCAAACACAGGCCAATTTATCTTCATAAAAGGTAACCCATATAATATAAAAATTAAAATTTAAGTATCACCATCTAATAAACATTTAATCCATAAAATAAGGTCTGCTGGGGTTGATGACATGGTAGTACATGGGTGGGAAAGTGGTTACATGAGCAGGTCCAGAGAGTAGTAATAAATTACTCCTTCAACCCTCTTTCTCTAAATGGACTAAGGTTGTGAGTGGTGTGTCTCATGGTTCTGTCTTGGGGCCAATGCTGTTTAATTTGTCTTTTATTCTTATTATTCTTATTATGATGATGATGTAGTGCTACCCTCAAAAGAGGTCGCTGTAACTCAAATGATTTTAGTACAGAGGCAGCCAAGCACACATCATTTTCTTTCTCTGGCTTAATCAATAGTCTAGCAAAGGTCTTTTATGCCTTTTATTGCTTGTAGAAAACTTAGATGGGGTGAAAGGAAGCATGGGGCACAGAATAACCAAAGAACTACTACTTTACAGTCTCAGAGGGTTCTCTGCAGCAAGCTCTCCAGACCAAAACCCCAGATTACAACTTTTGATTTATGCACCCAGTTGTGCTACAGCTGGGACCTTGTAAGGCACATGGTAGTGTTCCAGTGAACTGCCCTTAGGGGCAGATCCCCCTCTAACTAGGGACTCTTCCTCTAGGACTGGACCTAGGACCAACTCTGCTTCACTCCTCAAACTATTTATGGGTTCTCCAGCCACCTACTGGCCACACCTGTATGGGGATTGGCTGGGTTCCCATATATACATAGACTGCCCTTCTACCTTTACTTCCAATTACATTTTAAAAATCTCTAGAATGGGGAATAGTCAAATCAGAAGTCTGTGAAACATTAAGCAGGCCAACAATCAATAACTGCTACACTGACTATAGAGGAGCGAAAATGTACCTAAGTTTACCAAGCATCCAATACTCTAATTAGGAGATAGATAGATTACAATTATTCACTCTGGAGAAAAGGCACTTAAGAGAGGATATTATTACAACATACAAATATATCAAAAGTGACATCAGTAACTGCAATAGCATGTTTACTCTAAGATCCCTGAGGAGGGCACGCAATTTGAGATTAGAAAAAAGGGGGTCTGACCTTAGATTGTGAAAAGTTTTTTTTTTATTGCTAAAGCATTAAAAATGTTAAACTCCATCCCCCAGGAAGTTGTACTGGCTGAGAGTCTTGACAGCGTTGAAAAACGTTTTGATGTCTTCCCCAGGAAGCAGAATATATAGGGCTTTGGTAATTGATTGGGAATAAGATCACCCACACATGAACACATAGGGGTTTATTTACTAAAACGTGGGCAAAATCTGGTGCAGCTCTGCAAAGAAACCAATCAGCTTCCAGGTTATATCAAAGCTTAATTGAACAAACTGATGTTAGAAGCTGATTGTCTACCATGCACCAGATATTGCACCCTCAAGTTTTAGTACACCATATCATGATTTGTTTTCAGCACTGGTCAACAAGTACTACTATGTTCGACACAGCCCTGATCCCACATATCATTGCCAATATTGTTAGTACAAAACATTATATATAAATAACAAAACTTGATGATCCCAGAATAACAGTCGGTTCACACTGGGGCGACTTGGGATCCGACTTGAAGTCATCTCAAGTCGTCCCAAGTCGCGCTGTCCAGAAAAGCAATGTAAGTGAATGGGAGCGGTGTTAGTACACACTACTGAGGTCGCTCCGACTTCAGAAGAGGTTCCTGTACTACTTCAATCAGACTTCTAGGCAATTTGTACCCATTGATTTCAATGGAAGTCGCTTCCAAGTCTGATCACTGTTTTAATTGAAGCGACTTTCCAGCAAGATAACATACATTTCTCAGGCAAACCTCTTCAAGTCGTGTTTTAAATCGCCCAGATCGCCCTGTGGTTCATGCTCAAGTCGTGTTTAAGTTGCTTCTGAAAGTCGTGCTGGAAGTCGTGTCACCCTAGTGTGAACCGACTCTAAGTACCCTGAACTCATGAAACATTTATCCTGCCTTTGCTTTATACACAATTTTTATATATAAACAACATTTTTTGTATCTAATGTACCTTTGATCTTTGATAGAGATTATGGGTGGGTGTGGTTACTGCAATATCTAGAATTTGATGAAACGGCAAATCTACTTACAGGATTTGAAAACATTACATGAATTTCTCAGAACTTTTGTTTGAAACTTTGCAGACAATATTGTGGTCAAAAAAATATTGCATTGTCACGGAAATTAAATAATTTGTACAACTTTTGTTCACTTATTGCACCAATTAATTATTTGAGCTTAGTTCCACTAGATTTTTAGCAAGGACATCAGGAAAGTAACTGTGATTACCTGTGATTTTCAGTACAGTTAAGCAGGCTATACACGGTCGAATTTCGAACAAATTTTCTTCTCAAAATCAGATTCTTTTTTTTTTTTTACAATCCTATGATGCCACCATTGATTTTCAAAATTTGGCCGACCAAGCCATTATGTTGCTACAGAAAAAAAATTTCATTGCCGGGAATATTCTTTTCTCTCCGGGAATTTTCTTTTCTTGCACATAGGCATTTTTTTCTATTAGATTTCTCGCACGATTTGGCATCATTAATTAGAATATCATTCGTTTCCAACATGTCCGATTCCTCAAATTTGATTGCCGCACGAAAATCGGTGCGAATCTCGTACGAAAATTCTTTGATGCGATTTTCGAAAGAATTTTTTTTTCTAAATTTGAACCGTGTATGGCCGCCATTAACCACTTAACCCCCGGACCATTTTGTAGCTAAAGGACCAGGCCCATTTTTGTGATTCAGCACTGTGTCGCTTTAACTGACAATTGCGCGGTCGTGCAACGTGGCTCCCAAACAAAATTGATGTCCTTTTTTTCCCACAAATAGAGCTTTCTTTTGGTGGTATTAGATCACATTTGCGGTTTTTATTTTTTGCGCTATTAACAAAAATAGAGCAACAATTTTGAAAAAAAATCAATATTTTTTACTTTTTGCTATAATAAATATCCCCCAAAAACCCCCAAACAATTGTAAATTTTTTTCTCAATAAGCGTTTATTGATTGGTTTGCGCAAAAGTTATAGGGCCAGATTCACGTACATCGGCGCATTTTTGGACCGGCGTAGTGCAACTCCTTTAAGTTAGACCGGCTTAATTTCGAGGCGCAAGTACTGTATCCTCGTAGTATTTTGCACCGGTGCAATGTAAATTCCGAGGCGTAAGGCGGTGTAATTCAAAGTGGGAAGGACGTGGGCGTGTTCCATTGAAATGAGCCGTGACCCCATGCAAATGAAGGGCCGGCCAGACTGGGCATGTGCACATGAAGCAGACTATGGTCAGCACCTCTCTGAGCATGCTCAGAACTCGGCACGGCGCAATCAGTTAGATAGGAACTAGGCCCGTCAGACTTAGGGCCAGATTCAGCAAGACTTGCGCTGGAGAAATTCGATATGCGCCGCGTAACTGTGAAGATGCGCCGTCGTTTCTATGTGGCCGTACCCACCAAACTAGATGCGACAGAAAACGGGCCATTTCCGATCGGCTTAACTTTCCGACGCCAGAGTCTCGTCAGCGCATAATTTCGCATCAGTCGTGCCTATTGATTTCCCCTGCAAATATGCAAATGAGGGAGATTTCCCGATTCGCAAACGGGTTAGCACCATACGCCGGCTACATGCGCCGCGCGTATCTCGTCCGTCCGGCGCAAAGTTATTTCTACAAATAGCTGCTTTATCTTTACTCCAGACGGCCTCAGGTCAGCAGGAGAGCAGCTACAGCAGCAGCGTTACCGACGAAACTAGCAAGCTGAACAACCACACTTGCAAGGACAACACCTCTGTGTGCCAACATGCCAGGGGCAGTCGCGGTCCTAGCACTAGTACTGGGTCCCCCGGAACGGAGTAGGCGGGCACGTGAAAGGATATACCGCACGCGCATGAGCCTCTTTGGCATGGGGGATGAGGAGGTGTATCGCCTCTTCAGATTCAGCCCAGATGCAATACTTGAACTAACCACAACCCTGCAGGGTGACATCACCAGCAAGACACACCGCTCACAAGCAGTGCAGCCACTGGTGAAGGTACTGGCAACACTTAATTTCCTTGCCAGTGGATCATTCCAGCGTACAAGTGGAGTGGTGGCTGGGATGTCACAGTCCTCCATGAGCAGATGTGTGCACCAGGTTGTCCCTGCAATCCTCAGACGCATGTCCAACCAGTTCATTAGACCCACCACTGAGGAGCTGCGGCTGAAGGCAATGACAGATTTCTACAGCATTGCCAGATTCCCACGCACTGTGGGGGCCATTGATTGCACACATGTGGCACTCCAGCCCCCCAGTGCCACAGAGCACATATACCGCAATCGGAAGCATTGGCATTCCATCAACGTACAGGTGATAGCCGATGCCCAACGCCTCATATGGCACGTCCGTGCCAAACACCCCGGGTCCAGCCATGACAGCTTCATATACCGTCAGAGCCCCATCCCAGCGGAATTCTAGCAGAACATGTATGGGGACAGCTGGCTGGTTGGTTAGTGACATGGGTGGCAGGCATGACTATCCCCTCCCGTGATGCACATCAGAAGGGGCACATGCATGACTAACATCCTCCTGTACTTTCCCTTACAGGTGACTCTGCATATGCACTGGGACCCCATCTCATGACTCCTTTCCGGAACCCCCAAACCAGAGGAGAGAGAAAATACAATGAAGCACACATCAAAACCCGTGCAGTGGTGGAGCAAACATTTGGGCTCCTGAAGTCCCGTTTCCGCTGCCTGGATAAGTCCGGGGGGACCCTATTGTATTCCCCTACCTTTGTGTGTCAGATCATCGATGCATGTTGCATTCTGCACAACTTTGCTATGAGAAAAGGCCTGCAGATTGACATGCGTGATGACCTGACCCCCCAACCAGACAATCCCCCCCTGCCAGAGGAGAACCAGTCTGCTGATGGAAGAGCAGTCAGGAGGGTCCTCGCCGTAGGCACCTTTGGACACTAAACCCAAACATTAATCACACAGACAATGCACGCATGCACACCACTGATGTCCCTAGATCACACACACCACATCCACATCACATTGGATTAGCCCAAGTCCAGCATGTAGGACTTGGGAGCAGCAACGCCAGCGTCAAGTCACCTTTCACACGTCATTCATACAGCCGTGGGGTTAACTTCACCACCACGGCCGAGGGTGACACCCCTTACTGGCAGGAGTGCCACCCCCTCACATTCACACACCATTCACACTGCAACGTGTGCAGTATCAAAAAATAAAAATCTCATAACCTGAGCATAATCACAAATAAAATAACTCATAACTTGAGTATTAATAATAAAATAAAAATCTCATAACCTGAGCATTCCCAAAAAAAAAAAAAAAAAAAACTCATGTCCTGAGCATCAATCAAAAAAATAAAATAAAAAATTATCTGGGATGCCGGGGGCTTCTTCTGGCGGCCCCTCTCTGGCTCCTCAGCTGCCTGGATGGAGTGGGTGGGGGTGGGGGGGCATCTGGAGGTGGCTGATCCCCGGATGGGCCACTCCTGGCAGGTGTGGCCTGCCTGCCCTCCAAGGCCATGGCTATCCGGCCGAGGTACGCACTGGTCTGGGCCTGCACCCCGAGCTGCTGGGCCTGCATCCTGAGCTGCCGGGTGACCTGATAATGCTGGGCCCGCCGACTCAGCCTCCCCTGGTCCTGGATGGCAGCACTGTTTGCCTGGACGGCTGCAGTGAGGTCCCTTAGCTCACCCTGCACCTCCCCCAGGCTGGTCACCACTGCAGCGCAGTTGCAGCTCACATCCTGCACTGCTGAAGACATCTGGGCCACGGAGCACAGGCTGTCAGCCACTCTGTCCAGGTGCCCAGCAATCTCCCCCATTTGCTGGGTCTGCCTGGCGTGATCCCTCGCCACCTGGTCCTGGACCAGATCAGACACCCCCTGGTCTTATGGGTAGCCTTCCTGGGGCCAGTAGATGTTTGTCCCCGGGGGGATGGAGTCGCCCTTGAGGGGCTTCCTATAATGGGGGAGGGGATCTGAGAGGGTCCTGCAGAAGAGGAGGATTCCTCTAACAATAAAACAAAGTCCTGCTCTGCCCCAACAGGCTCCTCCTCAACGACCTCTGCATGTGTGGTGTGGGCACTCTCCTCCTCCACCTCGGTGTCTTCACCACCCAGGGGCACAGGCACTGGGTGCCGATGGGGGGATGGGGTGGACTGGCCGCCGACAGATGATGGCCCAGCTCCGTCATCTGTGGATGACACAAAGCAGACACATGTTGGTGGTCCCACACACTTGGCACATGTACCCTCCCCCCCCCACATGCAAAACACCAAATAGGGGATAAAAAACACTTACCTGTCCTGGAGCCTTCCTCCACAGAATCATAGCCTGGTACCCCCTCCAATTGCTCCCTCTCCAGGCAGCGGGAGACCACCTCCTCCTCTGTGGTCAGGCTGACCGGACATGGTGGACCACCACCTGTGCCCCTCTCATGGCTCCTAATGGTGGCCACCTTGCCACGGACCTTGCGCCGCAGATCATTTTTTTTTTTTGAATATCCCCAGCAGTCCGGGTGGAATACCCCAACACATTGACCCTGGCAGCAATGGTCTCCAGGATGCCCTGCTTCCTCTCCCGGCTGGTCTTCCTACTTTTTTTGCCGTGGAGGAAATCATTAAACGTCTCCATAGCCGAGATGACCACAGAGACCTCCTGGGCATTAAAGTTGAGGTTCCTCCTCTCTTTAGGGGTAGCGGGAGCAGCCATGACAGTGCAAAAGTATCTTCCCTGGGGTGGGGGGAAACGGATATACTTTTGCGCCGGAATGGCGTTTCCGCTAGCGCTTTTATACGCGCAACGGAACACATTGCGCTGGCGTTTCACGTGAAGTGGTGCCGACGGAAGTTGTGAGCATGCGCACAGGGGGCCGAGTGAAGCCTCACTTACTGCGCATGCTCCGTGAATGATGCGCTGAACGTAAGCCTCTGCGCTGGGCTCCGCCCATCATTTACATATGATCACACCCACTTCCACTTGCGTCGGATTACGCCAGCGCATTATCGTTACTCTGGCGCAAGTTTACGCGCAACTGCTATGTGAATAACAGTACTTGCGCCGAAAGTGTCGGCGGAGTAACGTTTATGAGAAACGTTACTCCAAAGTAAAGAAGTGCCCATCTACCTGAATCTGGCCCTTAGTGAGCTATGCACAGTGCTTAAATAGACCGAGAGAAATACCCTTCCATTGCAAAAGTACATCCAATTTTTTCCCTTCCTGAAGCAAGGTGCTTTTATTCCGTTGTCTGTTGCTGTTTGGAGGTTTGTGTCGTGTCGGTGTGTATATATATATATATAAAATATTAAATAAGATAATTATAATAATATTAAAATTAGTAAATTTATATTAGTTAAAAAAAATATATATATATATTTATTATATTAATTATTATAAAATATATACTAAACAGAAAAAATGTATATGAAATATATATTTAGCCATTAGGGTGAAAAGAGCCACTGGCAAGGAAATGGAGTGTTGCCAGTACTTTGCCCAGTGGCGGTCGGCAGATCCTCTCCCGTGTAAGAACAGGGGAGTCCGCGCTATGGTGAATAAAGTAGCTGTTGCCTCCCAGTAGGATCCCTATGTGGGGAGCTAATATAAATATGAATAGTAGAAAGGGAAATGGTGCTGCTAAATTAATACCTTTGTCGGGTATATCCGTGGGGTGAGCCCAATGGTAATAGGCCCCCCCTTTGGCTGGAATTAGGGTGCAATTGGAGAGATACACTGTGTTAATAGGAGGGTAGATGTTGGTTCCTCAGCTTCCACTAATTTCAGGGAAATTGAGTAAAGGTGGATTAATTAGGTCAGGAGCCTGTGCAGGCCAGCAGGCCCAAAGATTGATAAAGTAAAATGATCCTATGCTGCTATAAGGATGCCAGTTGTGACCGATGCACCCTAAACCATATAAAACAAAGAAAAAAATGTGTCTCTAGAGTCTAATAGGTAGGAATCCCTACTAGTGTGGTTACTAGTGTAATTAACCAGACTAGTAGGGATTCCTACCTATTAGACTCTAGTCTAGAGACACATTTTTTTCTTTGTTTTATATGGTTTAGGGTGCATCGGTCACAACTGGCATCCTTATAGCAGCATAGGATCATTTTACTTTATCAATCTTTGGTGGCCTGCACAGGCTCCTGACCTAATTAATCCACCTTTACTCAATTTCACTGAAATTAGTGGAAGCTGAGGAACCAACATCTACCCTCCTATTAACACAGGGTATCTCTCCAATTTCACCCTAATTCCAGCCAAAAGGGGGGCCTATTACCATTGGGCTCACTCCACGGATATACCTGACAAAGATCCTCTCCCGTGCCCTCCTCTGTGCCCTCCTCCTTCTGCGCTCATCTAAAGTCAGTAGTATAGCTATGAGCAAGGATGCCCCTGGCATGTTGGCATACAGATTAACGTCCTGCAAGTGTGGCTGCTCAGCTCGGCCCTAACGGTGTTGCTTTTGCTGACATGTAGACGGATTGTCTAATTTTAAACCTGCTTTTATTTGGTCTAATTTTAGAGCGGCCGTGCAGCTGATAAACACATCGGGCCAGATTCAGGAACACTTGCGCTGGAGATTTCTGCGCCGCGTACTGTGATGATGCGCCGTCGTTTCTATGTGCCCGTAACCACTAGATGCGCCCAATAACTTTTGCGACTGGCGGAACGTCGGCGTATCTCCCTTAATTTCGTTGGGCGCATCAGTTGCATATTTTTTTCACAATTCACGCATAGCAAATCAATGGTGTGTCTATTTCTACAAAAGTGCATCTTTACTCCAGTTCAGCAGGAGAGCAGCTACAGCAGCGTTACCGCATAAGAGCGCACACCCCCACTTGAGGACAACACCTGCGCCGTCAAATTTTACAGTGGAGGAAGACTATCCAAATTACATCGGTATAGCTTTCTCCTGTGTGTTTGCGGGGAAAAATCTCAAAACAAAAGTAACATCACTGGAGGGGGAGCAGGATTTCAGGCGTATATCGTTTTGGGGGTGCCGACGGAAGTACGGCACAAAGGGGGCGAGTGCATAGATGCTCCGTGGTTGAAGCGTGTGCATTTTTAGACACACCCACTTATGCGTGGGTTACCCAGCGCATATCGTTACTCGGCGCAAGTGATATGTGAATTACTCCGGGGTCTTCAGTAAGTGCTTTGGAGCAAAGATGAATCTGGCCCATAGCGCACCGCACAAACTCTACATCTCCCTCAAATAGCAAATCAATGGGATAGTTTTATGGCATTTTTATAAATAATTTTTATAAATAATTTTTTTTTATGCACTAGTAATGCTTTGTGGCGATAGGGGATAGTTTTATGGCATTTTTATAAATAATTTTTATAAATAATTTTTTTTCACTAGTAATGGTGGCGATCAGTGATTTTTGCAAAACAAAAGAACGGATTCTTCTGGACAGCCGCACTCTGAATAAAAATTGCCTTTATTGTAAATCCAAATAGAAACAGCACTACATGTCACAGAACACCGGCATAGCTGACGCGTTTCACACTATACTTAGTGTTTAACCACTTGCCTACTGTGCACCTACACCCCCTTCCTGCCCAGACAAAATTTTAGCTTCCGGCACTGCGACGCTTTAACTGACAATTGCGCCGTGCGACGTGGCTCCCAAACAAAATTGGCGTCCTTTTTTCCCCACAAATAGAGCTTTCTTTTGGTGGTATTTAATCGCCCGTGCGGTTTTTATTTTTTGTGCTATAAACAAAAAAAGAGTGACAATTTTGAAAAAAGACACAATGGCCCAGATTCACAGAGCGATTACGCCTGCGCAACAGGAGATGCGCGTGCGTAAGTCTAAATGTGTGCGTGCGTTTCGTTGCGCGGCATCCCCAGAACGAGATACGCAAAAAATCGACTTTTTTTTGTCCCGCGTAATTTCGTTAGACTGGCGCATCCGTCCGCGCAAAAGTGCGATAGACACACCATTGATTTGCTAGTCAAATATGCTAATGAGGGACTTACGGGGATCCACAAAACAACGTTGGGGCAGCGCAGGCGACGCAGTGTGCGCAACAGCAAAATGTCCTGTCTAAAATTAGACCATATAAAAGCTGGTCTAAAAAAAGAAAAAAAGTCTACTTGTTAGATAAAGCAACACTGTTAGTGAGCAGCTCAGCTGTCACACGTGTTGCTCAACAATCTGTATGCCAACATGCCAGGGGCATCGTCGCGCATAGCTATACTACTGACTTTAGATGAACAAAGAAGGATGAGGGCACGGAGGATGGCACGGGAGAGGATATACCACACCCGCATAGACCTGTTTGGCATGAGTGATTCTGAGGTGTATCGCATCTTCAGATTCACCCCTCATGCCATCCTGGAATTAACCACAACCCTGCAGGATGACATCACCAGCCCAACACACCGCTCACATGCAGTGCAGCCACTGGTCAAGGTCCTGGCAACACTCCATTTCCTTGCCAGTGGCTCTTTTCAGCGTACAAGTGGAGTGGTGGCTGGGATGTCACAGTCCTCCATGAGCAGATTTGTGCACCAGGTTGTCCCTGCAATACTCAGACGCATGGCTAACCAAATCATCAAACCCACCACTGAGGACCTGCGGCTGAAGGCAATGACAGATTTCTACAGAATTGCCAGATTCCCACGCACTGTGGGGGCCATTGATTGCACACATGTGGCACTCCAGCCCCCCCAGGAGACAGAGCACATGTACCGCAATCGGAAGCATTGGCATTCCATCAATGTACAGGTGATAGTCGATGCCCAAGGCCTCATATGGCACGTCCGTGCCAAACACCCAGGGTCCAGCCATGACAGCTACATATACAATCAATGCCACATCCGATTGGAATTCGATCAGAACGTGTGTGGGGACACCTGGCTGGTTGGTGAGTGACATGGGTGGCAGGCATGACTATCCCCTCCCATGATGCACATCACAAGGGGCACATGCATGACTAACATCCTCCTGTCTTTTCCCTTACAGGTGACTCTGCATATCCACTGGGACCCCATCTCATGACTCCTATCCGGAACCCCCAAACTCCAGGAGAGGAAAGATACAATCAAGCACATGCTCAAACACGAGCAGTGGTGGAGCGCACCTTTGGCATCCTAAAGTCACGTTTCCGATGCCTGGATAAGTCCGGGGGTACCCTCTTGTACTCCCCAAACTTCGTGTGCCAGATCATCGGTGCATGTTGCATGCTGCACAACTTTGCAGAAAGAAAGGGCCTGCAGATTGACCTACGTGATGACCTGACCCCTGAACCAGACAATCCCCCCCTAACCGAGGTTAACTGTCTTCTGAGGGAAGAGCAGCCAGGAGACAGCTCACATTGGGCATCTTTGCACGTTAAACATACACATTAATCATGGCACAATGAGAATGCATGCATGCACAACACTGTGGTCCCTAGCACACACACCCCACATCCACATCAAATTGGATTGGCACCAGTCCACCATGCAGGACTTGTGAGCAGCAACGCCACGCCAAGGCTCCAATTATGTCACTGTACATTCATACACCATTCACACGGACCTGGGGATCACTTCTCCCTGGTCCTGGGGAACCCTTCTCCACCAAAATAGAGGGTGACACCCCTTTTCCGGCAGGAATGTCACCCCCACATTCACACAGCATTCACAACCCAAAAAAAAATTACCTGCAAAATCAAAAAATTTCCAGCAAAAAAAAAAAGACAAAAAAAAAAAAATTTGGGGGAAAAACAAATTACTGCCCTCTGCGTGAGCCACGCCTGGGGCACCCCCGGCCACGGCCCCGGCTTCTCAGGGGAGACACATGGGGAAGGGGTAAAACCGGGGAAGGAGGATCAGCCCCTGATCTCTGTCCACCTGGTGGCCTGCCCTCCAAGGCCACGGCAATTCTGTCCAGGGCAGCACCAACTGTTGCCGTGTTGGCCTGGATAGCCAGGGTAAGGGCCCTCACATCCTGCCCAACGCCTGCTGATGTCGTCTGCAGTTCATTTAGGCAGGTTGTGAAAGCCCGGGAGTGGGAGTCCAGGTTCCCCAGCGTATCCTTGATGGAGGACAGGCTCTCCTCCATCCGCACCAATGTCTGGCTGACCTGTCCCAGATGGCGGGTCTGGAGGAACTGGTCCCTTCTCAGGGTGGCGGGCAGGAGATCGGCCAACCCCCTGGTGGTCTGGGATGACATCCTGCCTCCAGCTGATGCTTGTGGCTGGGGAGAAGGGGAGGCCCTTGTGAGGGGAGCCATGTTGGGGGAGGAGGGGGGGGCTCCCCCTTAGGGAGGCCTGCCTGCTGGCAGCCAGAGGGGAGGAGTCCTCAAAACCCAAACGTCCAGTGCCTGACATGGACTCCTCCTCCTCATGATTCTCCTCCTCCTCATGATTGTCCTGCTCCTCATGGTTGTCCTCCTCCTCTTGAACCTCCTCCGCGGACTCCGGCCTTGTTGGGGGGGCCTCATTAGGCTGCTGTCCTGGGGTTGGTGCGGTCAGGCCAGATGGCCCTGCACCCTCCTGCACATCTGTGGATGACACAAAACATTCACAGGTTGGAGGATCCACACACTTGCCACATATTCCCTTTCACCCCCTCCCCCACACATGCTACACACCTGATATTAAAAAAGAAAACAACTTACCTGGCACCACGGGCTGGGGACTGGAGTCAAAGCCGGGCAGGCCCTCAACTTCATGCCGATGAAAGGTCAGGGCCACCGCACGCTCCTCCGCTGTCAGGCTAATACGGCATGGTGGGCCCCCTCCTGTGCCCCTGGCATGGGCATGCATTCTGGCCAACTTCTTTTTGACCAGACGCCGGAGGTCATTGATTTTTTTGTCAATCCCAGACCTGGTCCGTGTCTCCCCCTGCCCCGCAGAATTCACCTGGTCAGTGATCCTATCCAATATCTCCCTCCTCCTGGCCGGGGTGGTGTTGGCACTCTCTGGGCCGTGGAGGTAACGCCTATACTCGCTAATGGCCCGGGCAAGAATCTGTTTTTCCACAACTGTAAAATTCAGCTTGCGTTTTCTCTCACTCATCCTTCCAAAAAAAAAAGTCCCAGTCAACAAAATTCATGCACACAAACAAGCACAACCAATCAAAAAAAAAAACACACAGAGAGAAAACGACTCAGCAAGAAACAGTCCCCAAAAAACAAAACAAAAATACAGCAGAAAAAGAAACAAAAAGAAATATATCAATCAAACAAACAGTCTCTCAAACACTTATCAAAAACCACTTTCAAAAATCTACTAACAACCACTTGATCACACAGAACACTAATCTGACAACTACAAAACACACTGCAACGAACAATAAGAACAAAAGCACTTTGTTAAATGGAAAGGGACAAAGGGATGTACTTTTGCAAAGGAAGTGCGTTTGTGTGTGTCTATTTATGCTGTTTGCGTAGTTCACAACGTTGCCCTAGTCCATTTCCAATTTCACTGATTGCGCCGCTCCCGAGTTGTGAGCATGCGCACATCGGAGCTGACATGGTCTCGTTCAAGCGCGCATGCGCGAGCCGGCCGGCCCTTCATTTGCATGGGGTCACGGCTCATTTTAATGTAACACGCCCACGTCCTTCCCAATTTGTATTACTCCTCCTTACGCCTCTGGAAAAACGTTACGTATGCGCAATTTCCTGCGCAAAAGCTACGAGAATAGGGTGATTACGCGGCAAAATTGCGCAAGTCTAACGTAAAGGCGGTGCGCTACGCCGGTCCAATAATGCGCAGATGTACGTGAATCTGGGCCAATATTTTTTGCTTTTTGCTATAATAAATATCCAATTTAAAAAAAAATATATTTTTTTTTTATCTCAGTTTAGGCCGATACGTATTCTTCTACATATTTTTGGTAAAAAAATGTAAAAAATAAAATCGCAATAACCGTATAGTGACTGGTTTGCGCAAAAGTTATATTGCCTACAAAATACGGGACATAATTATGATTTTTTTTTATTTATTTTTTTACTAGGAATGGCGGCGATCTGCGATTTTTTTCCGGGATTGGGGCATTATAGCGGACACATCGGACGCTTTTGACAAATTTTTGGGACCATTTACATTTATACAGTGAACAATGCTATAAATATGCACTGATAACTGTATAAATGTAACTGGCAGGGAAGGGGTTAACCACTAGGGGGCGGGGAAGGGGTTAAATGTTTCTCCTAGTTTGTGTTCTAACTGTGGGGGGAGGGGGGGTGACTGGGGAGGTGACCGCACGCACGGGGGTCCCAGTGATGCGACGGGTGTGCGCGTGCGGCGCCGGCGGCGCGCACGCGCCCCTAGCAACTTCTATGACTGCACGTCATATGACGTGCAGTCAGGACAATGGAGTTACCCGCCCACCGTCATATGACGGTGGGCGGATGACAAGTGGTTAATCATAGCTGATCAGTGATTTTTATTGTGACTGCGAAATTAGGGTGGACACATCGGACACTTTTGACACTATTTTGGGGCCATTGTCATTTTTACAGCGATCAGTGCTATAAAAATGCACTGATTACTGTGAAAATGACACTGGCAGTGAAGGGGTTAACCTGTAGGGGCGCTGAAGGGGTAAAGTGTTTCCTAGGGAGTGATTACTACTGTGTGGGGGCGTATGTTGGCTGTGACGTCACTGATCGTCGTTCCCTATGACAGGGAACAGACGATCAGGGACACTCACACTAGGAAGAACAGGGAAAGGTTTGTTTACACTTACCTCTCCCTGTTCTTCAGCTCTGTGACCTGTGGTGATCGGGTCTGCGGGTCCCACGGGCGCGGTCACGGAGCTCAGGACGCAACCCATGGCTGGGCTGGGCTCTTAAAGGGCAACATACCTGTACGTGCTTATGCCCAGCCGTGCCGCTCTGCCGACGTATATCGTCGTGAGGCGGTCAAATCTGTCAACGGATGTGGATTTTATTTAAGGTTTTGCATTTTAAGGTTGAGTAGGTGAGATAGTGGGAATGAGAAAGTAATTGAAATCCATGTAATAAAAAAAAGGCAATAGAAAAGGTTTTATATAAAAGCAGAGTGGTTCATTTTCTAGCGTGATTCACAAAATGCATTGATTTAAGGATGGTAATGTTATTACAGAGTGCACCTTTTAAGAAATGTTAAGGGTTTGTCCGCCTTAAATTTATATTTTAGTTTATGGCAGATTTTGTAGTTAAACCACTCTGTCTTTCTGTTCTCGAGGATGCAAAACCTACTGTGGCCATTATAAGGGGGTTTTCCTTTCCATGTTAGATTGTTTATTTATTCTATAGTATAACAAATGCACTGGGAGGTGTGGGAACACACAAAGATTGGTGGGGACACTAAAAATTCACAAATGGGCAGTAATAAAATTTGGAATTATGGGCAAGAGATATGGTTGTTAGAAGCCGTGGGGTGACACAGCCCATCAAGCTCCACCTTTAACTTAAAATATCACATTTGGGTGAATTGACCCATTAAAGTGGAAATTCACCCAAAGGAGAAAGTTTCACTTGTTTGCATCCCCCCCATTCTCTTTAACAATTCACGCTTTGTGTGTGTGGGGGGGGGGGGTTCGGAGGGGCCGAGCAGTGACCTGGTTTTGACAGGTACCTACTCCCACTTCTGGTCAGATCACCTTAGGATTTGTGCCGGAAGTTTGGCCCCCCTACATTCCTCGCAGACTTCTGGGACACATCACAGGTTTAAGAACACTGCAGGGCCATTCACAAAGTGCAGTGTAGTCCATACAAAGCTTCACTGCTGGTTTCCCTCAGTTAAGATACCAGCACCTGGACCCAAAGCCGATTGAAGAATCAGCTAGGGTAAAGACAATGGGCCAGATTCAGGTAGGATAGCAGATCTTTATTCTGGCATAACGTTCGTCATTTACGTTACTCCGCCGAAACTTTAGAAGCAAGTATTGTATTCACAAAGAACTTGCTCCTAAAGTTGCGACGGCGTAGAGAAAATGAGCCAGCGGAATTCAAATTGGGCGGGTAGGGGGCGTGTAGTATTTAAACTAGGCGCGATCCCGCGGCGAACGTACTGCGCATGCATCGGCTGTCAATGTATCCCAGTGCGCATGCTCCAAATTCTGTCTGTGTTTACAATGACGTCGATGCCCATTCACGGACAAGTTACGCAAACGACGTGAAACTTTTTCAATTCGACGCGATCACGACGGCCATACTTAACATAGAATACTCCACCTAGGGGGCATGTTTTTCTTTACACCGCTTATCTCTTACGGAAACGTCGGAAAGTCACTGCATCGGGCCCGCGTACGATCGTGAATTGCCGTATCTCGCTGATTTACATATTCTCGGCGTAAATCAGCGGGAACGCCCCGAGCGGCCATTTTAAAATTGCAGTTCCGATACGACTGAGAAATACAATTACGCCGCTCGTATCTGAACTCAATCCCGGCGTATCTTGTTTTCTGACTACAGAAAACAGATACGACGGCGTAGGTTAGAAGTTACGCGGCTTATCTACAGATAAGCCGCGTAACTTCTACCTGAATCTGGCCCAATGCTGGATCACTGGACAGGTAGGTGTCCTTATATTAAAAGTCAGCAACTACAGTATATGTAGCTACTGATTTTTTATTTTTTGGGGAGAGACTGGAGTTCCTCTTTAACCATTTAAGAACGGAGCCTCTTTTTCAGATATGTTGTTTACAAGTTAAACATTTTTTATTTTTTGCTAGAAAATTACTTAGAACCTCCAAACACTATACATTTTTTTCTAACACCCTAGAGAATAAAATGGCGGCCATTTATGTCACACCGTATTTGCGCAGTGGCCTTACAAGCATACTTTTCTTGGAAAAAATACACTCTTTTGAATTAAAAAATAAGACAACAGTAAAGTTAGCCCATTTTTTTTTATATTGTGAAAGATAATGTTACGCCGAGTAAATTGCTACCCAACATTTCACGCTTTAAAATTGCGCCTGCTTGTGGAATGGCGACAAACTTTGATGCCGCGTACACACGATCACTTTTCGGCATGGAAAAAAATGAAGTTTTTCATCATGGAAAAAAAATCGACGTTTTTCCAACTTCATCATTAAAAACGACGTTGCCCACACACCATCGTTTTTCAAACAAATGATGAGCAAAGCGTGGTGACGTACAACACGTACGACGGCACTCTAAAGGGGAAGTTCCATTCAATTTCCGTCTCATAACTTGCTTCTGAGTATGCAGGGATTTAAAACGTTGTTTTTAACGTTGTTTTAGCCCACACACGATCATATTTTACAACCCGAAAAACAACATTTTTAAAAACGACGTTAAAAAATTAAGCATGCTCGAATTTTTTTTGTGTGAAGCCCACATACGATCATTTTAAATGACGTTTTTAAAAAACTCCATAAAAAAGATGTTTCAAAAAATTCAGCAGGTTGCATGTTTTGAGTTACAGAGGAGGTCTAAGGCTCCGTACACACGATCAGTCAGAACCGATGAAGGTCCGTTTCAAACCGATAGTGTGTAGGCCCCATCAGTCAGTTATCCTTTGGTCAAAAAAAAAGAGAACTTGCTTTAAAATTTAACCGATGGACGCCTAACCGATAGGTCAAAACTGATGGTTAGTATGCAAAAGCATCGGTTAAAAAGCTGCGCATGCTCAGAATCAAGTCAACGCATGCTTGGAAGCATTCAACTTCGTTTTTCCAGCACGTCGTTGTGTTTTACGTCACCGCGTTCTGACACGATCGTTTTTTTAACCGATGGTGTGTAGGCACATCAGACCATCAGTCAGCTTCATTGGTTAACCGATGAAAACGGTGCGAAGGACCGTTCTCATCGGATGGACTGATCGTGTGTACGCAGCCTAAGGCTAGAATTATTGCTCTTGCTCTAACGATCGTGGCGATACCTCACATGTGTGGTTCGAACACCATTTTCACAGTTTTGCTCACGAATGCATTTGCTTCTGCACGCGAGCTCGGCGGGACGGGGGGGTTTTACTTTTTTTTTTCTTATTTATTTTACCTTTTTTTTCTCTTTCTTTACACTGTTCTTTTATTCCTATTACAACGAATAATCCCTTGTAATAGAAAAAATGCATGACAGGTCCTCTTAATATGAGATCTGGGGTCAAAAAGACACACTAAAATGCAATAAAAAAATTAAATAAAAAAAAGTTCTCATTTGAAAAAATTACACAAAAATGGCCCTTTAAGAGCTATGGGCGGAAGTGATGTTTTGACATTGCTTCCGCCCTGCTATGGTATGGAGACAGGTGGGGGTAATCTTCTCCTCACTCATATACATACCAAGCAGGAGAGATGACCCGATCGCCTCCACCGCTACCAACGGCTCTGGTGAGCGACAGAGGGCATGGGAGAGCGGCGGGAGGGGGGCACTCTCCCGCCACCGATAGCGGTGATCTCTGGGCTAAACTCACGCAGAGACCACCATTAATCGGAAACCAGACCGCCGGCTGAAGACGAGGATATCTGGGATATGGCAGATAGCTGCTGCCATAACAGAGATACCCCTTTTCAAAGAGAGAACGTATATAGTCGTGCTGTGGTCCGGAAGTGGTTAAGGCCTTTGTAAACACAAAAACCCAATCTCTTTGTTTAGCTTCCTTTGTGCGAAATTTCTGGAGTTCTTGCCAGTCTCTCTGCTTTCCTATTAAAAACTGACCACACTAAGCAGGAGAACACATCGTGGTCAATTCCTTAACTATTCTGGGAACTCAGACAGCTCTCCTTTAATGATCAGACTTATCCTGACACACCCATTCCTCAGCTTTTCACTGGGATGATCAGTGTACTGCAGATTCTCCTCCCCCCGCTCTTATGCAGTCGAGAACAGAAAATATGTGATAACTTTTAACCACTTCAGCCCCGGACCATTTTGCTGGTCAATGTCTGGCCACTTTTTGCGATTCGGCGCTGGGTCGCTTTAACTGACAATTGCGCAGTCGTGCGACGTGGCTCCCAAACAAAATTGCCATTCTTTTTTCCCACAAATAGAGCTTTCATGTGGTGGTATTATTTGATCACCTCTGCGGTTTTATTATTTGCACTATAAACAAAAATAGAGCAACAATTTTGAAAAAAATATAATATTTTTTACTTTTTGCTGTAATAAATATCCAGCAAAAATATATAAAAAAACTTTTCTTCCTCAGTTTAGGCTGATACGTATTCTTCTACATATTTTTCGTTAAAAAAAACGCAATAAGCGTTTATTGATTGGTTTGCGCAAAAGTTATAGCAGCTACAAAATAAGGGATAGATTTATGGCATTTTTATTAATATTTTTTTTTTTACTAGTAATGGCGGCGATCTGCGATTTTTATCGGTACTGCGACCTTATGGCGGACACTTTGTACACTTTTGACACATTTTTGGGACCATTGGCATTTTTATAGCGATCAGTGCAGGAAAGGGGTTAACACTAGAGGGTGAGGAAGGGGTTAATTATGTTCCCTGTGTGTGTTGTAACTGAAGGGGGAATGGGACTGACTAGGGGAAATGACAGATCGCTGTTCATACATTGTATGAACATGTGATCAGTCATTTCTCCCCCTAAAAAGGACCGGGAGCTGTGTGTTTACACACACAGCTCCCGCTTGTAAACACACAGCTCCCGGTTCTCGCTCTGTAATGAGCGATCGCAGTTGCCCAGCGGTGATTGCGGCCGCCGGGCACGTGCATCGGCACCAGGGGCGAGAGCCCCTAGTGGCTGAAATGCGAAATCACGTTATATTATTATTATTATATTATTATTATATTATTATATTATATTTTATTTTAATTTTTTTGCAAGGTAAGGGTTTACATTCGTTTTAAGTCAGATTTGTTCTACATTAGTATTCTCTTTAGAGCTAAGTATCAGAAATAAGCATAAATTGGATAAATCTAGCAAATTTGGATTCATTTTATTCTTATACATGATAGATTATTCTCCTCTGTACCCTTTAATTACTTTATAAAGCTGTTAAATATTCATAAAGAATATTGCATTTTACTACTGACCCTTTTATTAAGTGAGTTTATTGTTTACTTCTATTTTATATACAAGCAGAGAGCTTTGCTCAGCACTTTTTTTTCTCCATAATAGTATTCTAGGTACTTTATCCCATGGTTTTCCCGTTTTTCATATACTAGAAGCTTAAATAGTTATGTATTAAAATGATTATAATCTATCCAGTTTGAGTTTCTCCTTGGAAGACTATGGCAAAGATAGTCCTAGAATTCCCTTAGAACTACAGTTAGGATACACCATTATCATGTATTGTATATAGTAAAAAGTAAAAAAATAAAATAAGAATAACATTTTTTTTTTTTTTTTTTTTTAATGAAGTCCTTTTGGAAAGTAAAAAATGCAAGTAAATTATGAGCAAATAAGGAGATATTTTTGAAAAATTATAATGCGCATTACATTTTGTTTCATTGCATTACATAATTTACATGCCCCTGATATCTAAATTCATGAAGTAACCTTTAAATGAGGTTAAAAAAATGAGATTTTAACAGCATCATAACCAGAGACAAATTCTGTTAAGTGTGATTAACCATGACCTTCAAAGACTAAGCTTCTAAAGAACATCCTGGTCATATGATCTTAAGCCAATCACATAGCTCCTAAGCACATATTATCTATAGGCGTGCTCTCTTTAAAAAAAAAAACATAATCAGTTTACATATCATGTATGCAAAAATACAACACTTACATCCAATCCCTTTCTTTTCTTCAAACGTTTCTTGTTGAGTTTTTTGCAGGCATACATTTTTCCTGTTCCTCTCATTTGAGAAGCTGAGACCTCCCCAAAACCACCTTTGCCGAGAATTCTAAAGTCCATGAACCAGTCCTCTCCAACGGGTTGAGCTTCTAACCATTTCCACTGAAGAAATTTGGACAAATATTTTCCCTCCTTGTACAGTGGAAAAGCATTTTCTTTTAAATAATCCAAAGTAGATTGAAGTAAGTCTTTAAAGAGCCCATCCGGGACCTTGGAATACTCCTCAACTACTGGTGCAATTTTTTTCTCATCTAAATAGACACAAAAATACTTTGAATGTGGATCAAGATGTTTGTTGATGATGCCAGTAGCTTTTCGCAAACGGTCCTCATCCTCTGCAACATCGTAATCCTCAATATCACCCCAAATGTCCAGAGCTGGTACAAATTGCTCCACAGTTCCCAAAAACTCCTGAAACAACTTCTTTCCAATGGGTTGTTTGACACAAATATTGTCAAATTCCAGATCAAGCTGATCCTTCAGATGTTCACACTCTGATAGAGGAGGCAATTTAAGCTTGGCACGAAACTTCTTATTTCTTGTAATTTGAGGGTTAAAGCCCCCATCAAAGCTGCCACGAGCTGTAATATATGCTGAGTTGGCTACCACTGTTTCCAAAGCCCCAAAATCCATCTTTGATTGTTTAGTCTCCTGGACCAAACATGAACCACTTGGTAGCTAGAGAAAGCAAATCTTGACTGAAAGGAAGTCCAGCCCACACTGCAATCAGCGCTTCCAGGCTTAGCAAAATCCCCTTGAATTATGGACTAAGAACTTCAATCGGGTACTGCATGTCTGTGATACTGTGCATTACAAAATAGCAGGCACACAAGCCCATGACCTAAAATCCTTAGATAAATGTCAAAAAATACAAAAATTAAAACAAAAAGCAAGATGGAAAATCACCCCAGATGTGCAAAAGTAATCCAGAGCTTGAGTGATATAATGCAAGAATGTCTGTCTAAAAGATATAACTAAATGACAGGTGAGAAACGAATACGCCTGAGTCAACACCTCTATAAACTCTTTATCCACTTAGATAGTTAATGCGACTCTCTTTCTCCCTCTCTCTCCATCATTATCTCTTAAACATACTCTATTGTCTGAGCCACATAAATAAAACACTATTTAATATTTCAGATACTTCCTCGCTATGTTGCTCTGCAAATTTTTTTTTAAATAAGAACTTACTGCTGAAACAATGCAATGGCATTTTATATAGGGGATAAATTAGTATTATTACTACAGTACAATTGACTATATTAGATACTTGTGCTTTTTAGATAAAAAGACTGATTGCTAGCATTCAACGTATAATTATTTGTGGGGGGAAAGATATATTTTTATTTTGAGTTATAGATGTATTTAATGAGGAAGGAAGAAAGGAAAATAAACAGCACCGTGTTCATCTTGCAAAGACAAGCCAGTTCTCTTGTGGTGATGGAAATAGGATTACAGTCTTTACAGACATATATAAAACAAAATCTCCAGATTAGTGCATGCCTTCTAGAGTATGTGTTACAGAGCAAATTGGTGACACTGAATTTCTAGCTACTGTATCTATAGGCCACAAATGTTACAGAGGTGTGTAATATAATTACACCTGGGTGTGACTTACACAAATCTGAAATCACAATCTTTATTAACAGCAAAAACATGTATGCAGAAAATCTATTGTGCAATGAGGCCAGAAAAATAAAGTGAAGATGTTGTATTTTAATACATATAAAGTAAACAAATATGTTTAAAAATGTGAGGGCCAGATTCTCATAGAATCACGCTGGCGTAGCGTAAGGCATTTACACTACGTCGCTGCAACGTAACAGAGCAAGTGCCGTATTCTCCATGCACTTGCTCCGTAGTTTGCGGAGGCGTAGCGTAAATCGCCCAGCGTAAGGCCGCGTAATTCAAAGGGGGCAGCTTGTATTTAAATGAAGCGCGCCCCCACGCCGAACGAACTGCGCATGCGCCGGCCGGGGAAAAAGCCCAGTGCGCATGCTCCAGCTCACGTCGGAAAGCGTCGTGGAAACCGACGTCGAAACGACGTGATCGTCACTACGCAATGCCCTATTCACGAACGAGTTAGTAAAACGATGTAAGCGACGGAAAAAGCCGACGCTGACCCGACGCCATACTTAACATGGCATCCGACGTTACCCGACGGCATCCGACGGTAATGCGTAAGGTTACCCCTCATATTAGCAGGGGTAACCTTACGAGTTCGTAAACGACGTACGCAACGACGGGGTGGCGTAAAAGCGTAAAAGCGATCGGGGATCGGCGTAGTAGCCTCATTTGCATAGGCAAATGAGAAAACAACGTAAAGGCGGAGTTGTCATTACAACTACGATCCGCAAGTGTAATGGTATTACACTTGTCGGATGTTCAAGCGTATCTATGCCAAAGTGATGCTAAGCATCACTCGCATAGATACGAGCCAAAAAAAATCTGGCCCTAAGTGTAGAGGCCCTGGCTTAAACTAGGGTATTCATAGTCTAAATTTAAGTTGGCCAGGGAGAGAACGGTGTGTACTTTGAAATCAGACACACAGCACATAGGGGCTGGCGCCTCCATCCCCATTAATTGCAAAAGAGGAAAGGTTGGGATTTTGAATGAGGTGCTCGCTAAACTGTAGATACGTGGAGGGTGTGGGACACATGGGAAGACCATGGGCCAGATTCTCATATATTTTCGGCGGCGTAGCGTAAGCCATTTACACTACGCCGCCGCTGCGTACTAGAGCAAGTGCTTTATTCTCAAAGCACTTGCTCCGTAGTTTTCGCCGGCGTCTCGTAAATCGCCAATCGTAAACCCGCGCAATTCAAATGGGGCGGCTTGTATTTAAATTAAGCGCGCCCCCGCGTCGAACGAACTGCGCATGCGCCGGCCGGGGAAAAAGCCCAGTGCGCATGCTCCAGCTCACGTCGGGAAGCGTCGTTGAAACCGACGTCAAAACGACGTGAGCGTCATTTACGCAAGTCCCTATTCGCGAACGAGTTAGTAAAACGACGTAAGCCACGGAAAAAGCCGACGCTGACCCGACGCCATACTTAATATGGCGTCCGACGGCACCCGACGGCATCCGACGGAACTTCGTAAGGTTACTCCACATAGAAGCTGGGGTAACCTTACGAGTCCGTAAACGACGTACGCGACGACGGGGCGGCGTAAAAGCGCTCGGGAATCGCCGTACTAGCCTCATTTGCATATGCAAATGAAAAAACAACGTGAAGGCCACCTAGTGGCCGGAGTTGTCATTACACCTACGATCCGAAAGTGTAATGCTTTTACACTTGTCGGATGTAGAAGCGTATCTATGCAAAAGTGATGCTAAGCATCACTCGCATAGATACGAGGACAAAAAAAAGGCGATACGACGGGGTATCTGAGATACTCCGTCGTAACGCCTCTGAGAATCTGGCCCCATATGTATTTAGTCATACAGTGATTTAATGCAAAGTATTGATGTTAGAATAAGTTTATTGGTAAACAACCTTAACAAAAATGCTGAATTGGTGTTTGCATTTATACAACGCATGTTGATGATAAAATGTTTGCATCTAAGGGCTCGAAGCGTTTTGTGGGATTTACACTCATCAAGATCAAGTGCTTTATACGTAACTATAAAAGATATAAAATAGTATTATGATCTCATAATTGGACAGGAATAGGTGGAATGGCAGGGGGCAGGGGAGATAGTATAAACACACCCAGACAATGTTCTCTTCCCTACTTACTCACACGTTCGCTCACAGGTCAATGTGTAGAGCCATGGACAGAAGGTCATCTGGGGAAGTCTACCCTGGGAACTGAGGGAGTGTATAGTATAGTCGAAGGGCGCAAGGAGAGAAACTAGGCCGCGTACACACGATCGAATTTATCTGCTGAAACTGGTCCGACGGACCGTTTCAGCAGACATCTCCGATCATGTGTTTGGGCTAGCGGACATGTTTTCCCAGCGGACAAATTTCAAAGCATGCTTTGAAATTTGTCCGCCGGAGACATGTTCGTCGGATATGTCCGCTGGTTAGTACACTGTAACGGTCACCACCGCTTACGACCTTCCATCCACCCACGACAAGCTTATCTGACACACTCCGACAATATTGCATACACGATCCATATCCTTTCCAAGAATAAGACGAGACAGAGCTCCGTTCTTGCTTCCAAAGATATGACAATTTATTAGTTTCCTTAGCTTGCTTATATCCAGTACAGCATAATACAGTTAATCACAGGACAATGCAATCTCCACCCCCCTTCACACCATGGGGGGCTTCAATCACACTCTAAAAGGCATTCAGGTAAGCTAACCATGTAGACCGGTCGGCACCGCATCTTCAATAGTGTTCAATTAACCTTTAATAATAACACAGACATCTAGTTGAATAAGTTTATCTAGGCAGCTTTATCACACAATGGCAGAGTCTTGTGAGAGTGGGTGCAATCCACACCTTCAACGGAATGTCTTTCACATGAATAGCCAACACCTTAAGATATTTCAATAGCATATTATACAAAGGTATGACTCACTCTGGTCTTGTAGACCTGGATTGAATAGCTAACCGCTTTTGGTATTTGAAGACTTTCTGCAAACATGAATTATTATTAATGTCCCTTATTAATGTCTTCTGTAACATATGAATTATGATTCTTTGTCACCCTATGGCCCTAGTGGACATAAGGTGACCCTAGACATAGGAATATCTCAGTCTGTCACAGTGCATTCCGTTACATACACTAACCAGCGGACAGAAATCTCCGCGCATGCGTCGAATGGATTCGACGCATGCATGGAAGTATTTTACTTCCTGGAGTGGTGACGTGGCGGCGTCAACGTCACCGTGCCCTCAGCCCGAGGGGATTTTCGTCCGATGGTGTGTACACGCCATTGGACCAAAATCCGATGAGACATGTCCGCTGCAAACGGTCCATCGGACATGTTTGAGCGGACATGTCTCATCGTGTGTATGCGGCCTAAGTGTAATGTCTTATAAAAGTGCTAAATGTACCCCGATCAAGGATGAGAGTGCCTACCAGCGTCATGAAGGCATTCAAAAGAAGAGGAAGGCCGCCAAACCATCAGCGAGACTAGTCATCTGTGCAATTCTGCTAGAAGACTCCCTCATGGAGTGAACACCATTGTTATACACACACGTCAGCCCACACCCCCACGTCCAACTGAACAGGAGGAGGAAGGAGAAGGGGAGGGCCCCCGGAGCGTATAACAGTTCCCAGAAGTAGAAATTAACCCAGAGGACCCCGCACATGACAACCACATAAGACTATGGGTTTTCATCCAAGAGGCTTGTGACATGTAGTAGGATATACAGGTTAAAGCACTAGAAAATTACGCAGAAAAGTTGCAGCTGAACTCGTGTGAACGATGGTTTTCCCGACGGAATTCCTCTCAAGCCTGCCTTGCACACACACGGTCACACAAAAGTTCTCCAAACTTTCGAGCGTTAAGATTGAGGTGACGTACAAGCATGTGTCTAATTGTTTCCGAGCATGCGTGTTTTTTTCCCATCGGAATTCCATAAAGACAAATGGTTTTCCCGCTAGGATTTTTTTCTGACGGGGGAAAAAACGAAACCTGCTCTCTTTTTTTCCAGGCAGTTTTCCTGTAGGAAAAAGTCAGGTGGAGCATACACATGAAAAAAAAGAAAAGAAGTCACCGCTCCAGGTGAGACCTGTAGACGATCAAGGATAATTAGATTACCAAGGTGCTGGCGATGCAAATGGCAATGATGATGAAGAAAAGAGTGCGAAACGCTTCGGCTGTCCTGTTTTCTGTGATTGCTGTGACTGTACATGTTTTTGGATTTACAATAAAGACAACTTTTTTCGTTTGAAAATCCTTGGAGTGCGGCCGTCCTTTCCTCTTTTCTTCATCATCTGGAGCATACACATGGTCGGGATTCCCAGCCAAAAGCTCTCATCTGAGTTTTTCCGTCGTGGGTACGGGGCATCAGAGACTAAGACACCAAGGGCCAGATCCACAGAGAGAGTACGCCGGCGTATCTACTGAAATGCCGGTGTACTTTCAAAGTTTCCACGTCGTATCTTTAGTTTGAATCCTCAAACCAAGATACGATGGCTTCTGGGTTAGATCCGACAGATATACGTCCTCGTACGCCTTTCGGATCTAAGATGCAATACTTCGGCATCCGCTGGGTGGCGTTCACGTCGTTTTCCGCGTCGGTATGCAAATTAGCTATTTCCGACGATCCATGAACATACGCGCGGCCGTCGCATTCTCTTACGTCGTCTCTAGTCGGCATTTTCCGGCGTATAGTTAAAGCTGGTATTTTGCGGATGTATAGATATACTTGCCATGTTAAGTATGGCCGTCATTCCCACGTCGAAATTAGAATTTTTATTTTTGTTTGCGTAAGTCGTCCGTGAATAGGGACGTACGTAACTCACGTCTAAGTAAAAAAAATTACGTCATTGCGACGTCATTTAGCGCAATACACGGCGGGAAATTTAGAAACGTAGCATGCGCAGTTCATTCGGCGCGGGGACGCGCTTCATTTAAATGAATCACACCCCCTAATCGCCGATTTGAATTCCGCCGCCTGAGATAGACTACGCCGCCGTAACTTTCGGCGCGCAATCTTTCAGGATTCGAAATTACGCCAGGTAAGGTACGGCGGTGTAGTGTATCTCTGATACGCTGCGCCGATGCAATTGTATGTGGATCTGGCCCCAAGTCTGCACTCCAGAAGACAGGATTTCTGCACTCACGTTCCTGTTTCTGTGCAGATACCCCAGGCAAAAGGGTGTCTGTTTTAATAATGGTGTATTCACTGATTTTACACGAATAAACAAGCAGAAGAAAAAAGGCTACATAGTGAGGAACAAAGCAGGAAACCACAGCAGAGTGATCTATCATATGGGGGAATCTGAACGACATAGGGCCAGATTCAGGTAGAGTTACGCTGGAGTATCAGTGATTCGCCAGCATAACTCACACTTTGAGCCGGCTTATCTGTTTTCTGTAGTCAGAAAACGAGATACGCCGGGATTGAGTTCAGATACGAGCGGCGTAATTGTATTTCGCCGTCGTATCGGAACTGCAATTTTAAAATGGGCGCTCGAGGCGTTCCCGCTGATTTACGCCAAGAATATGTAAATCAGCGAGAGACGGAAATTCACGATCGTACGCGGGCCCGACGCAGTGACTTTCCGACTTTTCTGTAAGCGATACGCGGCGTAAAGAAAAACATGCCCCCTAGGTGGAGTATCCTATGTTAAGTATGGCCGTCGTCATTGCGTCGAATGAAAAAAGTTTAGCGTCGTTTGCGTAAAACGTCCGTGAATGGGGATTGACGTCATTGACTTTCACTGACAGAATTTGGAGCATGCGCACTGACAGTCGACGCATGCGCAGTACGTTCGCCGCGGGATCGCGCCTAGTTAAAATAATACACGTCCCCTACCCGCCCAATTTGAATTCCGCCGGCTCATTTTCGCTACGCCGCCGCAACTTTAGGAGCAAGTGCTATGTGAATAACAGTACTTGCTCCTAAAGTTTCGGCGGAGTAACGTAAATGACAAACGTTACTCCAAAATAAAGATCCGCTCTCCTACCTGAATCTGGCCCATACTGTCTACGGAGTTGTCCTTTAAGGTGAACCGCCATTAAATTGAAAAATAAGCCCACAGAATCCAAAATACTGCAATCATATAGGGCCAGATTCAGGTAGATGGGCGAATCTTTATTTTAGAGTAACGTTTCTCATTTACGTTACTCCGCCGAAACTTTAGGAGCAAGTACTGTATTCACATAGCACTTGCTCCTAAAGTTGCGGCGGCGTAGCGAAAATGAGCCGGCGGAATTCAAATTGGGCGGGTAGGGGGCGTGTATTATTATAACTAGGCGCGATCCCGCGGCGAACGTACTGCGCATGCGTCGACTGTCAGTGCGCATGCTCCAAATTCTGTCAGGGAACGTCAATGACGTCAATCCCCATTCACGGACGTTTTACGCAAACGACGCGAACATTTTTAAATTCGACGCGATGACGACGGCCATACTTAACATGGGATACACCACTAGGGGGCTGGTTTTTCTTTACGCCGCGTATCTCTTACGGAAACGTCGGAAAGTCACTGCGTCGGGCCCGAATACGATCGTGAATTGCCGATTCTCGCTGATTAGCATATTCTCGGCGTTAATCAGCGGGAACGCCCCGAGCGCCATTTTTAAAATTGCATTTCCGATACGACGGTGAAATACAATTACGCCGCTTGTATAGGAACTCCAACCCGGCGTTTCTTGTTTTCTGACTACAGAAAACAGAAACGCCGGCTCAAAGTGAGAGTTAGGCTGGAGTATCACTGATACTCCAGCCTAACTCTACCTGAATCTGGCCCATACAATTCTTTTTTTTTTTCCACATCAGTCTAGACACAAGGTAACACCGGAGGACCAGCTCACGGATCTTTCCGCCCTTCGCTTATCATTGTAGTCATTGCATCATCTGTGGTTCTCTTTATTTTCCTTCTGTTTTAATGACTTTTTTTTTTTTTTTATAATATATACTATTTTGGTTTAGTATGTGGATTTTCCCCCTCCCTCCCCCCCCCCCTCCTCCCTCCCTCTATCTCGTGATTCCACTATCTCTCCCACCCAAGTGTCCCCCCTACGGTTAGATTTATTTCCTTCTCCTTGTTCAAGGTACTCTAAGATTTTCTGCGTAGCTCCAGGTTCTTTTAAATTCTCTCCACGGGCCCCATTTCTTACATAACTCCTCGCTGTCCTCCCCCTCTCTAAGTTTCAACTCCTCCCTCCTATAGGTTTCCTCCACTGAGTCAATCCATTCCCAAATCTGTGGGCTGTTCTTATCCCTCCATTTTTTCGGGATTAACCGTTTTGCTGCATTGAGGAGGTGGGGAACCAAGGTCTTTTTATACTCCTTTAAGGGCACCACTCCTCCATGGAATAGGACTTCCCAAGGATCATCTTTAATCTCTTTTTTGGTAATATCCTTAATTAATAGGAGAATCCTGTTCCAAAACCTTTTAATTTTGGGACATTTCCACCATAGGTGGGCCATGGTCCCCATTGTTGAGCAGCCTCTCCAGCATTCCCCTGTCTCCCCTTCTTTAAATTTACTAGTTTTATCAGGGGTAGAGTACCATCCCGTAATAAGTTTGAAATTCATCTCAGCTGTTCTTACATCAATTGCTGAGGAGTGGGTTAGATTCAATATTCTATCTACTGATGTTTTCCCCCTAGTGACTTCAAGTTCCCTTTCCCATTTCGTAATATACCTAGGCGTCCCCAGCTCTTCCGCCCTCATCAGGATTTTATACACTTTTGAGATATTTCCTTTTGAACTATCCACCAGGCAAAGTTGTTCCAAGGGTGTGTAGTCCTTCTGTTCCCGGATGGGGCCTGGTAGGGTCCTGATGAAGGAGGAGAGCTGTCTGTATCGCCAATCATTCCATCCTGTGCATATGTTCTTAACTTTAATTTCGTGAAGTGTCATTATTTTGCCTTGCTGTGTTATATCTTTTACCCGAGTCCGGTTTTTAATCCAGTTCCCCCCCTCCTCTTCCAACCCCGGTGGGAAAAATACATTGTCTTTTAAATCGATGAGTGGTGAGTTATAAACTGATCCTAGTTGTTTGTGTGTTCTATCCCATATCCTTAGTGCTGTCCGTGTCATTTCGTGGGTGGTAATGTGTAATTTTCTGTACTGTGGTGGATTCCATATCACTCTACCTAATTGTGTTTTTGCAAGTGCACACTCGATCTGAACCCATCTTTTATCGTGCTTTTCTTTGGCCCACTCTATTATACGGGAGATAATTGAAGCTGCGTAGTATTTTCTGATGTCCGGGACCCCTAGGCCACCCAGTTTTTTTCCCTGTTTTAAAACTTAAAGGGAGATCCTATGGGCCAGATTCTCGTAGATGCACGCCTAATTATGCAGGCGTTGCGCATCTCAGATGCACTACGCCGACGTAACACGGAGTGGCAAGTACCGTATTCCCTAAGTAAATGCGCTCCAAGATGCGCCTGCGTCGCGTAAAAAACCATCGGCGTAATCCGGCGCAACTCCAAAGTAGGAGGGAAGTGGGCGTGTTGCATTGTAATGAAGCGTGACCCCATGCAAATGCAGGCCGGGACGAACGGAGCATGCGCCGTGACATGGATGACCCGCGCCATGACGTGGTTGACCCGCGCCGTGACGTGGATGCCTTCTGCGCATGCGCAAAGCCTCCCTACGATGCGCCGGCGCAGGGTATATAATGCGCCCACACATGCGCCCGTGCA
Organism: Rana kukunoris; assembly: GCA_029574335.1. Taxonomy (NCBI): domain Eukaryota; kingdom Metazoa; phylum Chordata; class Amphibia; order Anura; family Ranidae; genus Rana; species Rana kukunoris. Next base: position 232,236,364 of record CM056050.1, on the reverse strand, counting down.
GCGCAAACGTCTCCCATTTTTTTGATAGTGACGGCCAAAGTTTGTGCTGGACAAGATGACAACTGCTGTTAAGGAGAGGAGGAAGAAGAATTTCTCCCCAGAGGAGAGGGCCATTGTCGTGAGGGCCATGGAGAAGTATGACTCGCGGCTCCATGGTGCTGACAGTGCCCGGACCAGCAAGTCCCGGAGAGACCAAATACTTATGAGGGTCGCGTGCCAGGTCAATGCCCTCTCTCATGAGGTACGGACACCGCAGGACATTCAGAAGAAAATGAATGACCTGCGGCGTCATGTGAAGGGCAAGCTGGCTGCCATAGCTCGGCATGCCAGGGGCACTGGAGGGGGCCCACCCTGCCCTGTCCGCCTGACTGAGGAGGAGAAGGTGGTTGCCCGCTGCCTGCAGACGGAGCAGGTAGAGGGAGTTGGGGGCTATGAGTCCCAGAAGCCAGCCGTGAGGACAAGTAAGTGTGTTTTATATTCTATCTGTTGTGTACATGTATGGGGGTGGAAGGGAACATGTGCCAAGTGTGTGGGTCCACCAACATGGGCATCTTTTGTGTCATCCACAGATGTGCAGGAGGGAGCGGGGCCATCTGTTGATGCCAGGGCCCATCAGGATCCATCCCCTGAAGATACAGTCCCTCTGGCTGCCCCCCTGGAACAGGACTTGGAGGGAAGTGGGCACACCTCAACGGAGGAGGTGGTTGAGGAGGGTGTCATAGTCCAGGACCAGGACCTATATGTTGTTGTGGAGGAGGATGGTGGGTTGGCCGGACCAGCCCAGGCTATCCCTCTACCTTTAGCAAACCCCTCAGTGTCCCCCTCCAACCTCTCCAGTCCCTCTCTTTCCCCCCCCCTCATCTCCGGCCCCTCAACATCCTCCCCTTATGCCCGGTCCCCTGCCACTCCACGTAAGGCAACGTGCAAGACCAGGGGTGTATCCAAGGTCCTGCCGGAACAGCTGGTCAGACAGCAGGACCAGCAAAATCAGCACCTGGCCGAGGTTGTGGAGGAGATGAAGCGCCTGGCCGACAGCCTGGCATCCTCGGGACATATTACAGATGCCATCCAGGATCTTGCTGTCAACAGCGCAGCAACGCTGACCAGCCTGGGGGAGCTGCAGGAAAACACCTCCGAACTTGTGGGGGAGGTTCATGCCCTGCTCCTTGCTGTCGAGGCGCAGACTGCTGTGCAGACCCGCATAGCGGTTGCCCTGGAGGGCATGCAGGCAGCCAGGGAGGGACGTGGGGATGCTCCTCCTCAACCTGCTCCCCCCCCCATCTGTGGCTGCCCCCAGGCAAGTGAGGGGCAGGACCCGTGGCACCAGGCGGAGCCCCCGCCAGGCCCATTAATTTTCTTTTTGGTTAATATTATGCTCTGGTTAAGAGCTTTTTTTGTTTAATATTATGCTCTGGTTAAGAGCTATTTTTGTTTATTTTTGGATACTGCACACGGTGCAGTGTGAATGGTGTGTGAATGTGAGGGGGTGGCACTCCTGCCAGTAAGGGGTGTCACCCTCGGCCGTGGTGGTGAAGTGAACCCCACGGCTGTATGAATGATGTGTGAAAGGTGTATGAATGGACAGCAACATCATTGGGGCCTTGACGTGGCGTTGCTGCTCCCAAGTCCTACATGCTGGACTTGGGCTAATCCAATGTGATGTGCATGTGGTGTGTGTGATCTAGGGACATCAGTGGTGTACACGCATGCATTGTCTGTGTGCCATGCTGTATGTGTGTGTTTAACGGTCAAAGATTCGTAACACGAGGACCCTCCTGACTGCTCTTCCATCAGATGACGGGTTCTCCTCTGGCGGGGGGGGCTGTGTGGTTGGGGGGTCAGGTCATCACGTAGGGCAATGTGCAGGCCCTTTCGCATGGCAAAGTTGTGCAGAATACAACATGCACCAATGATCTGACCCACAAAGTTGGGGGAATACAATAGGGCCCCCCCAGACTTATCCAGGCATCGGAAACGGGACTTCAGGAGGCCAAATGTGCGCTCCACCACTGCACGGGTTTTGATGTGTGCTTCATTGTATCTTCTCTCTCCTCTGGTTTGGGGGTTCCGGAAAGGAGTCATGAGATGGGGTCCCAGTGTATATGCAGAGTCACCTGTAAGGGAAAAGACAGGAGCATGGTAGTCATGCATGTGCCACTTCTGTTGTGCATCATGGGAGGGGATAGTCATGGCTGCCACCCATGTCACTCACCAACCAGCCAGCTGTCCCTATACATGTCCTGCTCAAAATCTTCGGGGATGTTGCTTTGATGGTAGATGTAGCTGTCATGGCTGGACCCGGGGTCTTTGGCACGGACGTGCCATATGAGGTATTTGGCATCGGCTATCACCTGTACGTTGATGGAATGCCAATGCTTCCGATTGCGGTATATGTGCTCTGTGACACTGGGGGGCTGTAGTGCCACATGTGTGCAATCGATGGCCCCGATGGTGCGTGGGAATCCGTCAATTCTGTAGAAATCTGTCATTGCCTTCTGCCGCAGGTGCACAGTGGTGGGTCTGATGAACTGGTTGGACATGCGTCTGAGGATTGCGGGGACAACCTGGTGCAGACATCTGCTTATGCTGGTTTGTGACATCCCAGCCACCACTCCACTTGTACGCTGGAATGATCCACTGGCCAGGAAATGGAGTGTTGCCAGGACCTTCACCAGTGGCTGCAGTGCATGTGAGCGGTATGTCTGGCTGGTGATGTCATCCTGCAGGGCTGTGGTTATTTCCAGGATGGCAGCAGGGGTGAATCTGAAGATGCGATACACCTCCTCATCACCCATGCCAAAGAGGCTCATGCGCGCTCGGTAGATCCTCTCACGTGCCCCCCTCCTCCTCCTCCTCCTTCTATGCTCCTCTTCCTCTGCATACCTTAGTAGTGATAAGACCATGGCTGGCCCTGGCATCTTGGCATACGAATGTGTTGTCCAGTAAGTGTGATTGCTCAGCTCGTCCATTACGGTGCTGCTGTAGTTGCTCTCCAGCTGACTTGCACACGGCCTTGAGCAAAGTTACCCGTGCTTTTATGAGGGGTATGTTTACTCAAGGCTTTCGAGTTACGCGCACCACGAGTAGCCAACGCCGGACGCGCGTATTTTCGGGAATACGCGCATCTCCCCCATTTGCATATTTGCATGCTAATTCAATGGGAACTGAATATTTTTGATGCGTAACTATGCGCCTACGCCGTGCTAGCTTAATGCATTTTCGCTGCCCAGACGGAAAAAAAATTTGCGCGTATGTGGTTCTGTGTTTACCGCGCATCGATACGCAGGCGCACATTTACTATTACGCCGCGCATATACATTTACGCAGGCGTAGCGCCGCTGAGAATCTGGCCCATAGTTTTTTTTTATTCCATATGAAATTCAATAGGAGTGAGTTCAGTAATCTAAAGTATCCTTGGGGGATGTGGATTGGAATCATCTGGAACCTATACAGGATTTTCGGGACTAATATCATTTTTACTAAATTTACTCTACCGAACCAGGAGATCGGTCGGTTCTTTATTTTTCTGATTTCTCCTTTTATTTCCTCTAGAAGGGGGATATAATTTGATCGATATATATTTTTTAAGGATCTTGCTAATTTTATTCCTAAGTATTTGATCTCTTTCTGCCAGGTAAAGTTGTATTCCTTTTTAAGAAATTCCACCTCGTCTTTATTATTATTTACATTTAATATTTCTGTCTTGGCCATGTTCATCTTGAAATTAGAGATTTCTCCATATTGTTTAATGTTCGCTATTAAGTGGGGAAGCGTATCTCTTGGGTTTCTTATGAAGAACAACACGTCGTCTGCGAAGGCAGACAGTATGTGTTCCTCATCTCCTGCTCTGACCCCTTTAATGTTGGGGTCGTTCCGTATCATGGCCAGAAGGGGCTCGAGTGAGAGCACAAAGAGGAGGGGAGACAGAGGACATCCCTGCCTCGTCCCATTTCCCATCTCGAAGGCTGATGATAGGGAGCCGTTGATCTTGACTCTTGCTCGTGGGTGTCGGTACAATGTTTGAATTCTCTCTCTCATCCTTGGGCCTAACCCTACCTTTTCTAGTGATAACATCATGAACCCCCAGTCTACCCTGTCAAACGCTTTCTCAGCGTCTACTGAGAGGAGTAGACTGGGGGTGCGGTTTTCTTTCATTTGCTCTATAAATAAGAGGGCTCTGGTTCCATTGTCCTTGCCCTCTCTGCCTGATATAAATCCCACCTGGTCCGGGTGAATAATGAACGTCATTATCTCCTTCATGCGGTCTGCCAGAATGTTGGCATAAATCTTTATATCTACGTTCAACAATGAAATTGGTCTAAACCCTGAGCATACCGTATTGTCTTTCCCCTCTTTTTCTATGACCGTGATATTTGCCACGGCGGCTTCTCTGCTCAGCTCGTAGTCACTCCCGAGTCCGTTAAAATACTGGCAGAGTTTTGGGATTAATATGTTTCCGAACTTTTGTATATATCTGGTCGTAAAGCCATCCGGGCCAGGGCTTTTCCCTTTATTGGAGTTTTTTAAAGTTATCCTTATTTCCTCCTCCGTTATAGGCTGGTCTAGGATTTCAGCTGCCTCTTTGTCTATTCTGGGGATTTTGCCTTTTCTCAGTACCTCCTCCATTCTAGCTTCTTTCTCACCCTGTTTCCAGTTTTTTTGTTTTACATTATATAGGCTCTCATAATAGCTTCTGAACTCTTCTGCAATGTCACTGGTTTTATAGACTAAGTCCCCATTCTTTTTCCTTATTTTTTCTATATAGTTCCTACTTTTTTTTTTTCCACCATTCTGGCCAGGGATTTGCCCGATTTGTCTCCCCATATGTATCTCTCTCTTTCAATGATATTTAATTCTTTATTGACCTCTTGTTCTATGAGCGCTCTATACTCATCCCTTTTCATCTTTTTTTTTTTTTTTTATCCAGAAAAAAGTTTATTGAGACACAGGTAAAAAAGAGACATACATCGAGATTTCAAATATATAGATAAGATCCAAAACAATCAGTCACATATTCTATTAGAGAAATACCTGCCCACTGCACCATCCATATACATATTATTCACATAGCCCAACCATGCTCTCCTCCACCTCCCATTGTATGCATCTCCCCACTCTCCTTAAAGGGGTCCTGTCTCGGTGTACTCCCCAGGGTTAATTGACCAGGCCCAGGAGCCTGCCCATAACCAGATCCACCGGGGCCAGTCCCGGTACATCCAGCCAAGCACCCCACAGCTTCTCAAATTTCTGAGGGCATCCCCTGTGCTGGTATATTACCTTCTCCTTCCTGAGCATTTCCCCCACTACATTGATCCATTCTTTCAAACTAGGGGCTTCCTCCGATATCCAATGAGACATTATTAGCTTACGGGCTGTGAATAGAGACCTAATTACCGCCACTCTAGTACCCTCTTCCCATTCCAATTCTTCCAGTATGAGCAGCAGACAATGTTTTGGGTCAGTGGGCAGCGAGACCTGGAACACCCTATTCACGGTGTCCACCACTCCCTTCCAGTATGTGTGGAGCTTCGGGCATCTCCACAGTAGGTGAATCAGGTCCCCATGATCTCTCTTACACCTAGTGCATAGTGGGGTGGGTCGTAGCCCCATGGTAAACAATCTGTGAGGGGTGTAGTACACCCTCAGTAGTAAATACAGTTGCGACACCTTGTGGGAAACATTCAGAGAGCAAATTGGTACAACCCGGAGTGCCTCCTCCCACTGCTCGCCGTCCATCGGGCCCACTTCCCCCTCCCACTTGGCCCTCACTTTCAGCGGGTGTTTGGTCAAGAAGCTATGTAGCAGCATAATATAGCATTGAGATATAAACCCCTTGGTATTAGCTGCCCTTGCAATCAAGTTAAACAAAGGGGTAGGGGAGGGGGTCCACTCTGAGGCTCTACTCTGGGCCTTCACTGCATGTCTGAGTTGCATATAGTAGAACCTCATCGACTGAGGAAGCCCAAAAAGGCCCTGCAAGGTCTCGAAGGAGAGCAGTTCCCCGTTTCTAAATATCTGCCCCAGATAGACCACTCCATACCTCCTCCAAAGTGCCCCATGCTGCAGTCTAGCGAGTTCCGGGTATGAGTCATTGGACCAAATGGGACTGTAGTCTGTGAATCCTGTCACCCCCTGTAGATACCTAGCCTTGTTCCAAACTTTTTGAATAAGGTTATATGTCGGGTATTGTTTATTCGGTTTCCCAAACGCTAGTGATTCCAGAGCAGACGTCACCGACTCACCCCCAACTGTGTGAAGCATCACCAGTTCTGAGGAGCCGGGTCCCTCCCCCTCCCTCTCCTGCCCAGTATGGACTGTACCTATCAAATGCTGCATCTGAGCGGCTATGTAGTACAGCCATGGGTTGGGCAGGGCGAGCCCTCCTTCATCCTTTGGGCACTGGAGATGCTCCAATTTAATCCTAGGTGTGCGGTTTTTTCCATATGAGCGAGCGAAACAGTGAGTTAACAATTCTAAATACTTTTAAGGTTATCACTATGGGGGCGTTATGCAGCACATAAAGCAACTGGGGCATGAGGATCATTTTGATCAGGTTCACCCTACCTGCAACTGACAGGCAGAGCGAATTCCACGTCTTAATGCGGTCACGGAATTTTAGCAGCAGCGGGGACACATTCAGTCTTCCATACTCACATATCCTGGGCGTCACCTGGATACCCAGGTATTTGAATGAGGCAGACAAAGGCACCGTAAGAGAGGCCGGTGGGGCCCCCCCTTTATCGATAAGCATCAGTGAGGATTTTGTCCAGTTTATCTGTAGCCCCGAAAATCTACCAAACTCTCCTATTAGGGCCATGGCCCCTCTCAGCGAGCCCTCTACGTCTCCAAGCAGAATCATAGTGTCGTCCGCATATAGCATAATTTTCTCTTGTTTGTCTCCGTATCTAAACCCTACTACCTCCGGGCTGGCTCTAATCTTAATTGCTAGGGGTTCTATCGCCAGGGCAAAAAGTAGAGGCGATAATGGGCATCCCTGCCGCGTGCCCCGTCCCAGGGAAAAAGTCTGCGACACCGCCCCAGACGACCGGATGGCAGCCTGTGGATTATAATATAACAACCGGACCCAGGAAATGTAAGCGTCTCCAAACCCGAACCTCCCGAGGACCTCCCATAAGTATTCCCACTCGACGCTATCGAAGGCCTTCATAGCGTCCAGTGAGAGCAAAGCCCTTGTCCCATATTATCAGCCGGGGACTGCATATTAAGAAACAGTCTACGCAAGTTGACAGCCGTCGACTTGTTAGGCATGAAGCCCGCTTGGTCCGGGTGGACCAGGCTAGTGATGACCCCGTTCAGCCTAATCGCTAGCATTTTAGCTAATAGCTTGATATCGCTCTGTAGCAGCGATATCGGTCTGTAGGAGCCCGGGTCTAAAGGGTCCTTGTCGGGTTTCAGTATTAACACGATGTTTGCCGTAGCCATAGAGGCAGGCAAAATCTGTCGCTCCCTTGCTGCGTTAAAGACCGTTAAAAGTTTTGGGAGGAGGATGTCCGCATAGTGTTTGTATATCTCCATGGGCAAGCCATCTGCCCCCGGAGCTTTACAGTTGGGGAACTCGGCTAACGCCGCCTGCAGCTCCTCCAAGGTAAAGGGGGCGTCCAGGGCCCTCCGCTGTGCAAGTCCCAGTCGGGGGAAGTCAATGTCATGTAAGTAGGTCAGTAGGTCTGTCCGGGTAAACTGCTCCGTGGGGAGGTACAACGTCTCATAGAATCGTGCTAGCTCTGCCAAAACCAGGTCTGGGGAGTTCACTATCTTGCCCTCCCTAGTTTTGATTGCCCCAATACTGGGAGATCTTTGTTGGGAGTTGGCTATCCTAGCCAGCATGCGCCCTGTACTTTCGCCCTCTTCAAAGAAAGCCAGTCTGGAGAAAAATAGTTTCCGTTCTGCCTTGGAGGACAGCAGCCGCTCATATGCTGATTGAGCGGACTGCCATGCCTCCCTGGCAGCCTCCGTCGGGGTTTGCACAAAAGTCTCCTCCAGGGCCGCAACCTGTTTTTCAAGGTCCTCTCTGAGCCCGGAAGAGTCCCTTTTCACCCTGGTAATTTCACGGATAAGTAACCCCCTCACATACGCCTTAAATGCGTCCCACCGCTCAGCTGGGGATTCGGCAAACTCTCTATTATCAAGAAACTCCCGCATGCTCCGCTCCACCTCCTCGTGTGACAGGAATAATTTCAGCCAAAAGGCGTTAAACTTCCATGGGGCCCTAGGAAGTGTAGATGGAGGGGAGATAATTAGTCTAGTCACTAAGTGTGAGTGGTCTGAGACACTACGGGGCTTATAAACCACATCTGAGATGGATGGGAGCATTGCAGAGTTACTCACTGCCAGGTCTATCCTGGACAGAGTCCCGTGCGTTTTGGAGAAGCAGGAAAACTGCCTCTCTAGCGGGTACCTTAACCTCCACACATCAACCCACCCCACCTCATTGAGCAGTCTTAGCAACGGAGATTCCCTCGAAGTGGCAGAGACCCCAGAACCGGGGTGTCTGTCCGCGGAGGGACTCAGCCAACAGTTAAAATCCCCCACTATCAGTAGCGGCAGGTCCGGCCTGCTCTCCAAATAGGCGAGCAACAGCCGGAGCACCGCCACCGTAAACGGCGGGGGTATATAAATACAAGCCAATATACAGTGCAGTTTACCCACCCGGCAATGCAGGAATACAAACCGACCTTCATCATCTACCCGCACATCTAGTTCCTGAAAGTCAATTGAGGCATGTATCATTACACTCACACCCCTAGAGTACGAGGTGTGAGTAGAATGGTAGGCCCTGCCCACCCAAGCATATTTAAGGCAACATTGTGTTTCAGTGGTTAAATGCGTTTCTTGCATACACAGGATCATGGGATGATACTTCTTCAAACAAGTAAACACCATCATACGTTTCAGTGGGGAGCCTAGGCCCCTCACATTCCAAGAGATTATGGGCAGTTCAGCCATTGGAGAAAAAAAAAACATGGGTTAACTGGCAAAGACATTCTGAGTGGGGGCGGCTCCCCCCCCAAGGGATGGCAATTTCAAGCAGGTACTGGGAGTCCCGGGCATGATTAGGAATATACAGTCATAGTTCCATGGTGCAGTAGCAGTCAAACAGTGTTCTCGATGAAGAAGGTAAATTTGCAAAGAACTAAAGGCCCGGGCCGACAACGGTTCAGACCCGTACTTCCGGCCTACAATCTGTAAACAACACATTAGTCTGAAAAAAGAAAAGAAACGAGTCCAGGCCGCCAACCGGGCAGACCCCGCGGCTCCAACAGGGAGCGGACCCCCAAAAGGCACATTTCCTCCACGTTTCATGTGGAGAGATCGCATTTTCCTTGCAACTTCACAAGATGACTCAGAGTTCACATCCTAATATAACTTCTCCCAGCAGAACATTGCAGATACACAGGTGACATGAAAAAGATAGAAACTCACTTTTGTGTGGAACTGTAAGAGTGTAGGCAACAGAGTGAGTACCTCCATCAGGGGGGGGGGGGGGCATCCATCAATCCCCCCATACGTGGGTGCGCAAACAGTGCACTAAAGAGGCATGGCAAAGGAGCCCACCACAGCCTCCGCAGGATCATTCTCCCTCCTCTTCTCTGTCTCGGTGGCGCAGGGCCTGTTCATTGCGATCCAGCCATACCGCAGCATCCTGGGCCGATTCAAAAAAGTGGGTCTGCCGGTCAGCGGTGACCCTCAACTTAGCGGGGTAGAGCATAGCGTAAGGTAGTTGTAGTGCACGTAAACGCCTTTTCACGTCAGAGAATTTGGCTCGCCGACGCTGTACCTCTGCTGAGAAGTCCGGGTAGAAGGACACCCGTACTCCGTTCACCCGGACGTTGGCCTTCTCCCTGGCATGTCTCAGCACCGCCTCCCTGTCCCTATAGTGCAGTAAACGGGCCAGGATGGGTCTGGGGGGTGCGCCAGGCTGCGGTGGGCGACCAGGTGTGCGGTGCGCCCGTTCAACTGTAAAAAATGGGGAGAAGGCCTCCTTTCCAAATACTTCCACCAGCCAACTTTCAATAAAGGTGGTGGGGTCCCGGCCCTCCGTTTTCTCCGGCAACCCCACTATGCGTACATTATTCCGGCGTAATCTGTTCTCGATGTCATCTGCTCTAGCATTAGTGTCTCTGGCTAGCTGATGTGCTGCATGTGCCTCACGAGCAACTGGGGGCAGCTTGTCCTCCACCTCACTCACCCTGCTCTCCACAGCCGTTGTGCGTTCCCGGATCTTTTGTAGATCTTGTCTCAGCAGGGACACGTCTTCTCTGAGGCCCCCAAACTGTTCCTTAAGAGTATTCACTGACGCGGTGCAGACATGAACCGCTCTTAGTATCTCAGCTAGGGTCGGTTGCTCTTGCTCAGGGTCCCCAGTCTCCACACTAGCAGCAGCCGGGAATGCCATAGATTGATCCCCTGTATCAGCCCGATCAACACTTCCCCAGGCCCCCCCATCCAGGTGTCCCTGAGAGGCCTGCGGCTCCGCACCCCCCCCTTCATCCTGATCCGGGTGGCCCCCCAGCTTTTGGGTATAATAGGTCATGTCCCTCGGGTACTCCTTACCCTGTAACTTTGCAGCCTTTTTGCTGGTCCCTTCCTTGGGCTTGTCGGCGCCTCGTGGTGTGCGGAGAGCCTGGGCCGCGCCGGCGCCATCTTGGATTTCTAGCGCCGGCCAATCTTCCTTTTTTTTGGTCATTCCGCGGGTGCAGAGAGCCGGTGGGTGGACCGGGAGGGTGACCGGGTCGGTAGCCAGCGGGAGAGCCGTTTAGATCCGTCGGATCGCTGCTGGGAGAGGATCAATAGCAGGTGCTGCGGAGGAGCTGTGAGACACACGTCTTCTCACATGCCGGTCTTGGCCACGCCCCCATCCCTTTTCATCTTTACTTTGTGCCATGTTTCTAATTTTTGTCCTTTATTTTTATGTTCTTGTTCTAATAATGATATTACCTTCACTAGTTCCTTTAACTCTTTTGTTTTTTCTTTCTTTTTCCTAGCCCCCTCCATAAAAAATATTCCTCTTATGTAGGCCTTATGGGCTTCCCACAGTGTGGCCCTGGAGATCCCCTCCGTGTCATTCTCTTTGAAGTATCTTTCTAATTCTCCTTGCACTCTTTTTACTATTTTTTCATCGTCTAATAGGCTCTCATCTATTCTCCACTCTGGAGGGTTCGTTTTCTGGTCTAATACATTGAGCTTCATGGTTATGGGTGTATGATCGGAGATTGTCATAACTTCAATACTGGTCTCTACTATTCTTTCTAGGAGTCTGTGGTCCACCATGGCATAATCAATCCTAGAGTACGTCCCGTGCACAGAGGAGTAAAACGTATAATCTAATTTTTTGGGATGTTGCAGCCGCCATATGTCTACCAACTGGGCCTGATGTAGTCCGTGTTTTACTAGTTTCCGCTGCTCGTTACTCGTCCCCTGTGCACGGGACGTACTGTCCACTACAGGATCCATGCAAAAGTTAAAGTCACCCATTATTATCAAATATCCCGACTTAAATTGTTCAAGTTTTTTCAAGATTTTAGTCACATAGTTTTCGGAATTATCATTAGGCGCGTATATGTTTGTTAGCGTGTATTCCTCCCCTCTTAGTTTTCCTTTTAAGAAAAGGAATATCCCTTCGGCATCAGTTAATCTGTCACCCAGCTCGAAGCGTATGGCGCCTCGGATGCCGATTGCGACACCTCTGGCTCGTTTTGTGATTGTATCCCCATAGTACCATATAGGGTGACTCCGAGAAGACACTCTTATATTGGATTCCAACGTTAGGTGTGTCTCCTGCAAAAAGACTATGTCTGCTTTATAAAGTTGTAATTCCTTGAGAATTTTATGTCTCTTTGCAGGAGAGTTTAACCCCTTAACGTTGTATGATAGTAGTTTAATTTCTGTCATCTATTCTTAGTATTTTTTTGTTTGCTTGTCTAACCCTATCCTCCTTTTCATGGGGTCTTGCTTGGATGTAAAAAATGGATCGATGTGGAATCAACGAGATATCCCCCCCTCCCCAACCTCCCCATCCCCCCTCCCCTCCTACCCTTCCCCCCCCCATCCTCCCTCGTCCCCCCTCCCTCCCCCCCTCTCCCCCGATGGCCTGTTAGAGGCCTGGAAGCCATTCTTGATCTCCTCCTCTCCCTTATCCTCGGCTCCCTTCCCTAGGGTTGGGCCTAGGGAATGCTCCATGGCTGTCACGTCTCCCTACATGGTCCACCCCCCCCCTGTCCCCCCCCGTCCTGTTCTTCCTTTAGGCTACCCACTCTGGGAGATCGGGTACTGGGATATCCATTTTTTGGCAGAACCTCTCTAGATCGTCCGGGAATCTTAATCGGGCGGAGGTCCCCCCCTTAAACCCAATCAGGCATGCTGGGAACCCCCATTGATATTTAATGTTCTCCGTACGCAACCGGTCCAGAAGGGGTCTCAAATGTCTTCTTCTTTCTAGAGTTTCTTTTGATAGATCCGAGAAGATTTGAATCTCTTTTCCTTTATATTTGACGGGGGCTGCTCCCCTCAAACTTCCCCAGATTGCGGCCTTGTTCTTGTAGTTCCGGAAGCGTACGATAATGTCTCTGGGTCCCCTTTTCTCTACCTGTTTGGGGTTCCCTATCCGATGCACCCTCTCAATTTTAATGTGCTTGTCTTCTGCTGATCTTTTCAGCAAGGGTTTGAAGAGCGTGTTTATTATCTCTCTCAGGTCCTCCCCCTGTACTTCCTCTATTGCACGAATTCTAAGGTTCTGTCGTCTGCTGCGATTTTCCTGGTCTTCCAGTCTATATGTCAGGATTTTTTGACTCTCTGTCATCGCCTGTACTTGTGATTTTAATTTAACCAGTTCTTGGTCTTGTTCTACTATTCTTTTTTCTACCCCTTCCACTCTTTCAAATAGACCCCCTAATTCTGTTCTTAAACTGTTGATTTCTGTTTTTATTAAATTTTCCATCCTCAGGAGCATCACGTTCATCTCTGCTTTTGATGGTGGTTGTGCATCTTGGCCCGGGTCTTCCAGCCTGCTTTGCTCAAGTTCCCCATCCAGGGTCGTCTCGCCTTTAGACCGATTCGCCATGGCTTCTCCTGTTCTTTTCTTTTCCGTTTTCTTTGCAGCTACTGGGCTTTTAGCAGAAGATTCCTGTGTCATATACTGCTGTATCAAGCTTATACCAACATTGCTTTTAGGGGGTTTTGAGGCGGCACCTCTTGTTGACCTGCTCATTTTAATTCTATTGTTTGGTCTAATTCTTTTCCCCATTTTGGCGCTTTGAGGGAAGGAGGGGGGGGGGGGAGCCCGATCACTTTACTGGATCTTCACGGGTTCTGGAGGGTTCTTGCTGATATAATACTGGTGCTACCGGCTTTTTAATTCTGTTGATCAAATGCTTACCGATATGGGGGTTGTTTACCCTTTTTTTTTTTTTTTGTTATATGTTATATGTTGTTTTTTTTTTTTGTTATATCCCCCCTTTATATGGGACTCTCACATTTGCTGGTGATTTCCAAATCACCTACTTGCCCCTGGCCCCCAATCTTTTATATCCCATTCATAAGGATCTATTGCTTAGGGGTGGCTGTTTTTTTACCAGATGGGCCTCCCCATCTCTCGGGTACTTAAGTACTTTTCCCAATAATTTTAGGGCTAGACTCTTGAGTCCTGTTGCCTCTCTATTGAGTTACCCCAATACGTGGACCAAGAACATCCTGCTAGTCCCCTCGTGGGGCACACAGGCACATAGGGGTGCGATTTTCTGTCTTTCTGCTTTTACCCTCTTAGTGTCCCCAATCACCGGAGTTGACTAAGACCCCCGACTCAGAGCCGCAGGATATTCATCACAGGCTTACTGCGAGATCGTACTCTGAGTCGCATTGAGTCGCATGGTCGGCATTACAAACACCACAGACTCTAAATCGCCAGGTCCTCCATCACCAGATTCTAAAGACAACAACCTTTGAGATTACGAGGCCATCCAACTCAGGTTGCACTGCCCTACACCAGCTTCAAAGTCACATTTGTTATAGCCAAGACTCATGACTCCATGACCCTACTAATTTCAGTAGTTTTTAAAACTCAGTGTTGCAGTGGCGGCTCCCTCCTAGTGGTCGGTACATCATGACTGAGCCAGGGATGCGGGTCCCCTCAGACTTACCAGCAGAGATAATACAGAGTTGATACAGTTAATACAGTTCGCCAACGTTTACTTTTCTGACTCTTCTCCTGCTTTACTTAATAAGACCCAGTCATCAGAGTTTAATCATGTAATAATATGCAAAGTATTACGGGCATGCCCTGCCGCAGGCAATAGTTTCTCCACAATAGGGGGGGAGGGTAGTTGCAGGGGGGGGGCTCACCGGACCCTGTCTATTCTCGGCTCCTCAGAGCGCCTCACCCAAACCTTGTTTCGTCTCCCGCTGGTGCTGTGGCATAGGCTGTAAGGCTGTCTCTCTGGCTCCACAGGGGGCTGCGTGCACCTTCGCCACAGTGCCGCCGCCTCGACATCCTGCGGACTCCAAGCGCTGCGGTTTAGATCCACATCCAGACGGATCGCGGGTCGCGGTGGTTCCGGGTGGGTTCCTCCTCGCGGTCTGAATCCAGCCCAGCCTCTCACACCGGGTCGGTCGCCTCGAGTCTCACGGAGCTTCGCTGCACCGCTCACAGCCACGGAGCATTCCTGTAGCTCCTCCCTCCTACACGCGTCACGTCCTCATCACGAGCCGCGGTGTGGCCCATACAATTCTAAAGTACTTCGGGCCAGATTCACAAAGCACTTACTCCGGAGTATCACGAGTTAGGCACGCGTAAGTCTAAAAATGCACACGCTTATCTATGCACCGTGGGCCAGATTCAGATAGAATTGCCTATCTTTAGGCGGGCGTAGCGTATCTCAGATACACTACGCTGTTGTAACTCAGAGAGGCAACTACAGTATTCATAAAGCACTTGCACCTAACTTTGCGCCGGCGTAACTTCCTTCCTTCGGCGTAAGCCAGTGCAAGTGGAAGTGGGTGTAACCTTATGCAAATGATTGGTCTAGTGATTTACGCCCGGCGTATCTTGAACGGAGCATGCTTAGTACGTTCGTTCCCTTGTGAGCATGCTCACAACTATGCTGGCCCAACTTACAGAGATACGCTGGTCCAACTTATGCCCGGCCGATGCAAAAGTACATCCAGATTTATTCCCCCCCAGGGAAGGTACTTTTGCTGTGAGATGGCTGCTCCCGTTCCCCACAGGCAGAGGAGGAAAAAAAAAGTTAACACCCAGGAGATGTCAGCCCTCATATCAGCAATGGAGACTTATGACCAGGGCCGCCATCAGGGGGGTACAGGCAGTACACCTGTAAGGGGCCCGGGGTCCCCAGGGGCCCGGATGGGAACCCCCCTTTTTTATTTATTTTTTATAAAAAAAAAAAAATAATAATATATTTTTATTTATATTTTTTTAATGGACAAGAAGGTCTGGCTTGCAGTCTCTGCTCTAATTCATTTCTAAGGTGTTCTATCGAGTTGAGGTCAGGACAGTCAAGTTCCTCCACCCCAAACTTGCTCATCCGTGTCTTTATGGACCTTGCTTTGTGCACTGGTGAGCAGTCATGTTGGAACAGGAAGGGGCCGTCCCCAAACTGTTTCTACAAAGTTGGGAGCATGAAATTGTCCAAAATGTCTTGGTATGCTGACGCCTTAAGAGTTTCCTTCACTGGAACTAAGGGGCCAAGTCCAACCCCTGAAAACAACCCCGCACCATAACCCCCCTTTCATCAAATGATTTGGACCAGTCCACAAAGCAAGGACCATAAAGACATAAATCAGTGAGTTTGGGGTGGAGGAACTGGACTGAACTGCACAGAGTCCTGACCTCAACACCTTTGGGATGAATTAGAGCGGAGACTGTGAGCCGGGCCTTCTTGTCCAACATCAGTTCCTGACCTCACAAATACACTTCTGGAAGAATGGTCAAACATTCCCATGGACACACTCCTAAACATTGTGGACGGCCTTCCCAGAAGAGTTGAAGATTTTATAGCTGCAAAGGGTGAGCCAACCCAATATTGAACCCTACAGGCTAAAGGATCTCACACACGATCGAATATTCCGATGGACATGTTTTGTCGTATAATCAAACCGTCTGTACGCTCCATCGGACAAAAGAGCAGAAAAACTACGTAGTTTCGTGAATGTTGGCTGAAAAAGTTCTGCTGTCTGTATGCAGAACAAGTTCATGGCCAGTGCCTTTAGGACAAATATATTGTGACGGTATGCGAGGTGAGATACTTGACCATAGATATATTTCACCGCGCATACGTTCTATTTTGAGAAGCTGAACCGGAATCCGGGCCGGGTTTTACGGCCTCTGGTGTTCCGGTCCGGATATTTGGGTCCACTGGAGTTCAATGTCAGGTGGACCTTAAAAACAACCAGGAAGAGATCAGAAGGGAGCTCTCTGGTTTTGGGACACTCAGGGAGGGAACCTGAGTGTGAGGAGCTCTCTAAAGACATTGCGAGGAAAAGGTTTGCGTTTGTTGTTTATTTTGTGGGTGGTGGGGACCAGCCCCACACTGTATAGATAGGAGACCCTGATGTTTAGTTTAGCGCCGGACGGCAAGGATTTAAGTTTACTGTTTTGTTTATTTTAACCTGCAAACCTTTTGTGAAATAAACCTGGCAGCTGCCAGACTTAAAAAGAAAGTGCCTGTTTACAGACTGTGTTTCAGAAAAGTGATCCCCACAAGCTAATCTCCCACACGTGGTGGATTCAGCGGGCAACTTTTCTGAAGATGGAGGAAATGTTAAAAGCCCTGCTACAGGCCAATGCAGCCCAGCGGGAAACCAACCGCCAAGTCGCAGAAGCTGCTGCAGCGCAACAGGCTGCCCTGCTACAGGCCAATGCAGTCCAGCAGGAAACCAACCGCCAAATCGCAGAGGCCGCTGCAGCACAACAGGAGATACACCGCCAAGTCGCAGAGGCCGCTGCAGCACAGCAGGCTGCGCAACAGGAGATGAACCGACAGTTTGCCGAAGCTCTGGTGGAACTGAAAAAGGGGTCCGCACCTCCTGTGGCAGCAGAACCAAAGATACTACGGGCCTCCTACCACCTGCAAAAGATGACACCAGCGGATGATGTTGAGGCATACATGGCGACTTTCGAGAGAGTCGCTGTCCGCGAAGGATGGCCAAAAGAGCAGTGGGCGGGACTATTGGCCCCATTCCTAACTGGAGAACCCCAAAAGGCCTATTTTGACCTAGAAACAGATAAGGCACATGACTATGAGACTCTCAAATCAGAGATACTCGCACGCTTGGGGGTCACCATGGCAGTTCGGGCCCAGCGCGTGCATCAGTGGTCCTACTCCAGCAACAAGCCACCCCGATCACAAATGTTTGACCTGGTCCACCTCACCAGGAAGTGGTTGCAGCCAGAGACCCTGACCAGCCCGCAGATTGTGGAGCGTGTGGTAATGGATCGGTACCTACGTGCGCTTCCTGCTGCCCTGAGGAGGTGGGTCGGACAGGGAGACCCCAACACTGCAGCCCAAATGGTGGACCTAGTGGAGAAGTACAGTGCTACCGAGGACTTGGTAAACCCACCTACGCCCCACTTTGGTGTGTCTAGAGGTGCAAGATCTCCCAGCGGTTCGGGTAAGACTGTTCCGGGGTTCAAGAGCTTGGGGAAAGTGGTTAAGACTGTGGGTCCAAACCTGGAGACTGGCAACAGAAGCCAGGAAGGTCTTTGGGACCGTTAAGAGGACTGGGGGTGGGGAAAATACGGTGTTTTCGTTGCCATGCATTGGGCCATATTGCTGCAAACTGCCCTCTAAATGATGAACCTATGCAATGTGATTATGCTGATAGGAAAAGACACATTTCTCTGTTTGCACAGGTCGCATGTGTTGCGCTAGATCAGAGTCACCTTGAAAAACAGATGTGCGTTATTTTAGTGGATGGCAAGCCTCTCACAGCACTACTAGACTCTGGTAGCTTGGTGACCCTAGTTAGGAGTGCTTGTGTAGACCCCGAAAAACAACACCCCAGTAGTATTGGGGTAATTTGCATCCATGAGGATACTCGGGACTACCAGACAGCAGTGGTTGAGGTTGATACCCCCTGGGGCAGGGTAACACATTCAGTGGGGGTGGTACCCTCACTGCTCCATGAAGCTTTAGTAGGGAGAGACTTTCCCCATTTTTGGAAGTTATGGGAGAATAAAGGGAGGCTCGTAGATAGAGTTCCCCCTGCTGGGGAAACACGGGAACTCTCACCAGACCCGTTTTTCAAAAGGGAAAGGCAGGCTATTGGTGGGATCGAGGAAGCCGGAGATCCTCTTCCTTTCCCTGCCATGGTCGGGGAACCGGAGGACTTGGAAGCTAGCACCCAGCCTGAGGGTAACGAACAGGAAATCCCGCCTGACCCCAACATCGAGAGTAGCCAAAATGTGGTACCCGACTTGGAGGTCAGGAGGGAGGATTTCTGTACCGAGCAGCTGCGAGAGCCCACCCTCATGAGTGCCAGGGAAAATGTTAAGGTGTTGGATGGGGAACCGGTGGATCCTAATTGGGTGGTGTCCTTCCCCTACATGGCGATTAAAAACAATTTATTATATCGAGTGATAAAACACGAAGAGGAAGAGGTAGAATAGCTGCTGGTTCCCAAACCCTTTCGCAGGGTGGTGCTAGACCTGGCTCATGGTCATGTAATGGGGGGACATCTCGGGGTCGAAAAAAACAAGGAGAGAATCACCCAAAGATTTTTCTGGCCCGGGTTGCATGCAGAGGTCAAGGAGTATTGCGAATCGTGCCCCGAGTGCCAAATGTCAGCACTGTCGCCCCATTTTCGCAGCCCCCTTGTCCCTCTACCAATAATTGAGGTTCCCTTTGAGAGGGTTGGCATGGACCTGGTCGGGGCGGTGGTGAAATCTGCCCGAGGTCACCAGCATATTCTGGTGATCCTGGACTATGCGACTCGCTATCCTGAGGCCATACCCTTGCGTAACACCTCCGCTAAGGCTATTGCCAAGGAATTGGTCCAGGTGTTTAGTCGAGTCGGGATCCCGAAAGAGATCTTGACCGATCAGGGCACCCCTTTCATGTCTAGGGTTACCAAGGAATTGTGTAGATTGTACAAAATCTCCCATCTCTGTACTTCTGTCTACCACTCCCAGACAGATGGTCTGGTCGAAAGGTTTAATAAAACATTGAAGAGTATGTTGAAAAAGGTGGTCGACAAGGATGGGAGAAACTGGGATTATTTGCTACCATATCTCATGTTTGCCATACGAGAGGTTCCACAGGCCTCCACAGGCTATTCCCCCTTTGAGCTCTTGTATGGTAGGCATCCCAGGGGCCTGCTAGATATTGCTAAACAAACGTGGGAAGGAGAGGTCAGCCCATATAGGAGCATCATAGAACATGTCTCCTTGATGCAGGACCGAATCGCAGCCGTCCTGCCCCTAGTACGGGAACATATGGAGCGAGCCCAGGAGGCCCAAAGGAGGGTCTATAACAGGGGTGCCAAGGTCCGTACTTTCAGCCCGGGGGACAGAGTGCTGGTACTGGTTCCCACAGTAGAAAAGTAAGTTTTTAGCTAAGTGGCAGGGTCCCTTTGAGGTTGTCGAAAGGGTGGGGGAGGTAAACTACAAAGTCTACCAGCCAGGCAAAAGGAAACCCCACCAAATTTACCATGTAAATCTCTTAAAGCCCTGGAAGGACCGAGAGACTTTACTGGCCACGTCCTCACCTCCAACAGACCGGATACCCGTGATACCTGACGTTCCCATCATGGATTCCCTGTCCGTAGCACAACAAAATGACGTTAGGGCATTTGTGCAGAAAAATAGAGACTTTTTCTCCCCCTTACCCGGACTGACCAACACGATCCAACATGACATAGTGACGGAACCAGGGGTTCGGGTAAATGTAAAACCCTATTGAATTCCAGAGGCCCGGCGAGAGGCGGTTGCGGAGGAAATAAAACAAATGTTAGAGTTGGATGTGATCGAAGAGTCCCACAGTGAGTGGTCAAGTCCCGTAGTGCTGGTCCCAAAACCTGATGGCAGTATCAGGTTTTGTAATGACTTTAGAAAACTTAACAGTGTGTCCAAGTTTGACGCCTACCCGATGCCCCGGGTCGACGAACTTGTGGACAGGTTGGGACAGGCTCGCTACATAACGACCCTGGATCTAACGAAAGGTTATTGGCAAATACCGCTTACTGAATCAGCCAAGGAGAAGACTGCCTTTTCCACTCCTGAGGGCTCGTTTCAGTATAAGCGGATGCCGTTTGGTCTGCATGGAGCCCCTGCATCATTCCAGCGAATGATGGACAAAACTTTGAGACCACATCGCTCGTATGCAGCGGCGTACTTGGACGATATGGTCATCCACAGCCCAGATTGGGAATCGCACCTGCCCCGCGTACAAGCGGTGGTAGATTCCCTCAGGGAAGCATGTCTCACGGCCAATCCAAAAAAATGTGCCATAGGCCTGGAGGAGGCCAGATACCTTGGGTACATTATTGGCCGGGGAGTGGTCAAGCCGCAGACCAATAAGATTGAGGCAATTCAAAAATGGCCCCAACCAGTCAATAAAAAACAAGTGAGGGCCTTCCTGGGCATTACGGGGTATTACAGACGTTTCATACCCAATTTTGCCACCGTTGCTGCCCCCTTGACCGATTTGACGAAGGGTAGGGGGTCGGTCATGGTCAAGTGGAACCCCGAAGCCGAGGAGGCATTTCAGAAGTTGAAACAGGCTCTTTGTATGGTACCCGTACTAGTAACCCCGGACTTTAGCCAGGAGTTTGTTGTACAGACGGACGCCTCTGAGGTGGGCCTAGGGGCCATACTCTCACAGAACAGGGATGGTGAGGAGCACCCAGTGGTATACCTGAGCCGGAAGCTGAACAAGCACGAGAAAAATTATGCCATCGTAGAAAAGGAGTGTCTCGCCATTAAGTGGGCTTTAGACTCCCTGAGGTATTACCTACTGGGGAGGTCATTTAAGCTGGTCACAGACCATGCTCCCTTGAAGTGGATGTGTGATAAAAGGGAGAAAAATGCTCGGGTGACAAGGTGGTTCCTGGCTTTACAGCCTTTTAAATTTACGGTGGAGCATAGGCCAGGAAAACTCCAAAATAATGCAGATGCTCTCTCCCGGGTGCACTGTATGGTTGGGGCAAGTGCTCAGCCGCAGGGGCTTGAGCAGAGGGGGAGGATATGTGACGGTATGCGAGGTGAGATACTTGACCATAGATATATTTCACCGCGCATACGTTCTATTTTGAGAAGCTGAACCGGAATCCGGGCCGGGTTTTACGGCCCTCTGGTGTTCCGGTCCGGATATTTGGGTCCACTGGAGTTCAATGTCAGGTGGACCTTAAAAACAACCAGGAAGAGATCAGAAGGGAGCTCTCTGGTTTTGGGACACTCAGGGAGGGAACCTGAGTGTGAGGAGCTCTCTAAAGACATTGCGAGGAAAAGGTTTGCGTTTGTTGTTTATTTTGTGGGTGGTGGGGACCAGCCCCACACTGTATAGATAGGAGACCCTGATGTTTAGTTTAGCGCCGGACGGCAAGGATTTAAGTTTACTGTTTTGTTTATTTTAACCTGCAAACCTTTTGTGAAATAAACCTGGCAGCTGCCAGACTTAAAAAGAAAGTGCCTGTTTACAGACTGTGTTTCAGAAAAGTGATCCCCACGAGCTAATCTCCCACAATATATATATAATTATTATTATCATTATTATTATTAAAGGGCCCAGAGGTCCCGGATGGAAAGCCCCCTTTATTTGGTAATTTCTTTTTATATAAAAAAAGGGAGGTTGCCATCTGGGGCCCTGGTGGCCTCCGGACCCCTAAAAAATAAAATAAAAAAATGGTTTCTTTTTTTTAAGGGGGTTCCCATTCGGGCCCCTGGGGACCCCCGGGCCCCTTACAGGTGTACTGCCTGTACCCCCCTGATGGCAGCCCTGGTGGCGGGGGACCCATTAGTAGTGCTAGGACCACGGCTGCCATGTTTTGTCCTGTAACGGTGCTGCTGAAGCTGCTCTCCAGCTGACTTGAGCAAGTCTGGTGCAAAGTTACCCCTGCTTTATGAGGGGTAACTTTAGGCCGGCCAAACAGCTTAGGCACACCGCACGTAGCTTGCACCGAACGGGCCTATGTTCGGGAATCGGCGTATCTCCCTCACTTGCATATTTGCATAGGAAATCAATGGGTTTGCCAGATGCGTCCGGCATAAATATGCACCTAGGATATGCAGGCGTAGGCAAGTTACACCAGTCAGGAGTAGCCTATTTTGGTGCGTATCTAGTTCTGTGGGTACAGTGCATAGATACTCCGGCGCAAATTTAGACTTAGGCGGCACATCTCGAGATACTCCGGCATAAGTCCTTTCTGAATCTGGCCCCGTATCCCCAAAACGACATACGCCTGAAATCCAAATTTTTTAGACCGACGTAATTTTGAAAAACCGGCGCAGCGTGCGTGCAAAACTGCACTAGACACACCATTGATTTGCTATGCAAATATGCAAATGAGGGAGATACGCCGATCCACAAAAGTAAGTTTGTGCGGTGCAGTCTACACGATGTGCTTATCGGCTGCACGTCCTGTCTAAAATTAGACTAAATAAAAGCAGGTTTAAATTTAGACAATCAGGGCCAGATTCTCAGAGGCGTTACGACGGAGTATCTCAGATACCCCGTCGTATCGCCTTTTTTTTGTCCTCGTATCTATGCGAGTGATGCTTAGGATCACTTTTGCATAGATACGCTTCTACATCCGACAAGTGTAAAAGCATTACACTTTCGGATCGTAGGTGTAATGACAACTCCGGCCACTAGGTGGCCTTCACGTTGTTTTTTCATTTGCATATGCAAATGAGGCTAGTACGGCGATTCCCGAACGCTTTTACGCCGCCCCGTCGTCGCGTACGTCGTTTACGGACTCGTAAGGTTACCCCAGCTTCTATGTGGAGTAACCTTACGAAGTTCCGTCGGATGCCGTCGGGTGCCGTCGGACGCCATGTTAAGTATGGCGTCGGGTCAGCGTCGGCTTTTTCCGTCGCTTACGTCGTTTTACTAACTCGTTCGCGAATAGGGACTTGCGTAAATGACGCTCACGTCGTTTTGACGTCGGTTTCAACGACGCTTCCCGACGTGAGCTGGAGCATGCGCACTGGGCTTTTTCCCCGGCCGGCGCATGCGCAGTTCGTTCGACGCGGGGGCGCGCTTAATTTAAATACAAGCCGCCCCATTTGAATTGCGCGGGTTTACGCTTGGCGATTTACGAGACGCCGGCGAAAACTACGGAGCAAGTGCTTTGAGAATAAAGCACTTGCTCTAGTACGCAGCGGCGGCGTAGTGTAAATGGCTTACGCTACGCCGCCGAAAATATATGAGAATCTGGCCCTCAGTCTACATGTCAGCAAAAGCAACACTGTTAGGGACGAGCTGAGCAGCCACACTTGCAGGACATTATGCTGTATGCCAACATGCCAGGGGCATCCTTGCTCATAGCTATACTACTGACTTTAGATGAGCGCAGAAGGAGGAGGGCACGGTTACACTAGTAACCACACTAGTAGGGATTCCTACCTATTAGACTCTGCATAGGTCACAATTGGCAATTGGCATCCTTATAGCAGCATAGGATCATTTTACTTTAGCAATCTTTGGGCCTGCTGGCCTGCACAGGCTCCTGACCTAATTAATCCACCTTTACTCAATTTCACTTAAATTAGTGGAAGCTGAGGAACCAACATCTACCCTCTTATTAACACAGGGTATCTCTCCAATTGCACCCTAATTCCAGCCAAAAGGGGGGCCTATTACCATTGGGCTCACCCCATGGGTATACCCGACAAAGGTATTCATTTAGCAGCGCCATTTCCCTTTTTACTATCCATATTTATATTAGGTCCCCACATAGGGATCCTACTGGGAGGCAACAGCTACTTTATTCACCATAGCGCGGACTCCCCTGTTCTTACACGGGAGAGGATCTGCCAACCGCCACTGGGCAAGGTACTCGCAACACTCCATTTCCTTGCCAGTGGCTCTTTTCACCCTAATGGCTAAATATATATTTTATATACATTTTTATTATTTTTTTTTTTTTAACTAATATAAATTTACTAATGTTAATATTATTATAATTATCTTATTTAATATTTGATATATATATATATATATATATATACACACACCGTCACGACACAAACCTCCAAACAGCAACAGACAACGGAATAAAAGCACCTTGCTTCAGGAAGGGAAAAAAATTGGATGTACTTTTGCAATGGGAGGGCATTTCTCTCGGTCTATTTAAGCACTGTGCATAGCTCACTAAGTCTGACGGGCCTAGTTCCTATCTAACTGATTGCGCCGTGCCGAGTTCTAACCATGCTCATAGAGGTGCTGACCATAGTCTGCTTCATGTGCACATGCCTAGTCTGGCCAGCCCTTCATTTGCATGGGGTCACGGCTCATTTCAATGGAACACGCCCACGTCCTTCCCACTTTGAATTACACCGCCTTACGCCTCGGAATTTACATTGCACCGGTGCAAATTTGGCCGAAAATACTACGAGGATACGGTACTTGCGCCTCGAAATTAAGCCGGTCTAACTTAAAGGAGTTGCACTACGCCGGTCCAAAAATGCGCCGATGTACGTGAATCTGGCCCTTCATTTTTATAATTGTATTGGAGCAGTAGAATGAAAGATAATATATTGTATTTGGCAAATATAAATGAGGACACATGAATCTTTGTAGTTACAAGGTTAACTATATGTGTTTTTCAGGCACGTTTTTCAGTGCATTTTGCGTTTTTAAACCAGCATTTTTAAATGTTTTTTTTTCTCTTTAAACACACTGTAAAACACAGTGGAGTATCAGGAGCTGCGCCAGTGCAATTGGAAATATGCGCCTTCGTATCGTTGCGCCGTATCCACAAAACGATATGCGCCAGAAATCTAGTTTTTTACGAACGGCGTAATTTCAATAGACCGGCGCATCGTGTGCGCAAAAAATGCGCTAGACACACCATTGATTTGCTGGGCAAATATGCAAATGAGGGAGTTACGGCGATCTACAAAAAGTAAGTTGGTGCAGCGCAGGCTACGCGCTGTGCGCATCAGCTGCACGTCCTGTCTAAAATTAGGCAATATAAAAGCTTGCTTAAAATTAGACAATCCGTCTACATGTCAGCTAAAGCAACACTGTTAGGGACGAGCTGAGCAGCCACACTTGCAGGACAACAATCTGTATGCCAACATGCCCAGGGCATCCTTGCTCATAGCTATACTACTGACTTTAGAAGAGCGCAGAAGGAGGAGGGCACGGAGGAGGGCACAGGAGAGGATACACTGCAAACGCATAGACATCTTTGGCATGAGTGATTCTGAGGTGTCTCGCATCTTCAGATTCACCCCTGCTGCCATCATGGAATTAACCTCAACCCTGCAGGAGGACATCACCAGCCCAACACACCGCTCACATGCAGTGCAGCCACTGGTCAAGGTCCTGGCAACACTCTATTTCCTTGCCAGTGGCTCTTTTCAAAGAACAAGTGGAGTGGTGGCTGGGATGTCACAATCCTCCATGAGCAGATGTGTGCACCAGGTTATCCCTGCAATCCTCAGACGCATGGCCAACCAAATCATCAAACTCACCCAGGAGGACCTGCGGTAGAAGGCAATGACAGATTTCTACAGAATTGACAGATTCCCACGCACCGTGGGGGCCATTGATTGCACACATGTGGCACTCCAGCCCCCCATTAGACAGAGCACATATACCACAATCGAAAGCACTGGCATTCCATCAACGTACAGGTGATAGTCGATGCCAAATGCCTCATATGGCACGTCCGTGCCAAACACCCCAGATCCAGCCATGACAGCTACATATACAATCAGAGCCCCATCCCAATGGAATTCGAACATAACATGTATAGGGACAGCTAGCTGGTTGGTGAGTGACATGGGTGGCAGGCATGACTGTCCCCCCCCCCCCTCATGATGCACACATCACAAGAGGCACATGCACTACTAACATCCTCCTGTCTTTTCCCTTCCAGGTGACTCTGCATATGCACTGGGAACCCATCTCATGACTCCTATCCGGAACCCCCAAACCCCAGGAGAGGAAAGATACAATGAAGCCCACGCCCAAACCTGTGCAGTCGTGGAGCGCAACTTTGGCCTCCTGAAGTCACGTTTCCGATGCCTGGATAAGTCTGGGGGTACCCTGTTGTATTCCCCCAACTTTGTATGTCAGATCATCGGTGCATGTTGCATGCTGCACAACTTCACAGTGAGAAAGGACCTGGAGATTGACATATGTGATGACCTGACCCCCGAACCAGACAATCCCCCCTAACCGAGGCTACCCCGTCTTCTGAGGGAAGAGCAGCCAGGAGACAGCTCACATTAGGCATCTTTGCACGTTAAACACACACATTAATCATGGCACAATGAGAATGCATGCATGCACACCACTGTGGTCCCTAGCACAGACGCATTACATCCTCATCAAATTGGATTGGCACAAGCCCACCATGCAGGACTTGTGAGCAGTAACGCCACGGCTCCAATTATGTCACCGTACATTCATACACCATTCACACAAACCTGGGGATCACTTCTCCTCGGTCCTGGGGAACCCTTCTCCACCACAAATGAGGGTGACACCCCTTTTCCAGCAGGAATGTCACCCCCACAATCAGAAATTATTCACAACCCAAAAAAAAAAAAAAATGTCAAGCATCCAAAAAAATGACCAGCAAAAAAAAAAACTGTAAAAAGAAAAAAAATACCGCCGTTGGCATGGCCCACGCCTGTGGCGCCCACGGCCACGGCCCCGGCTCCTCTGGGCCAACTCATGGGGGGGGTAATCCGGGGAAGGAGGAACATCCCCTGGTCTCTGCCCGACTGGCGGCCTGCCCTCCAAGGCCACGGCAATGCGAGACAGCCCATCATTGAGCGTTGCCGTATTGGCCTGGATAGCCTGGGTGAGGGCCACACATCCTGACTGAGGGCCCTCACATTCTGACCAAAGCCTGCTGTGTTAGCCTGCTGGTCAGTTAGGCAATTGATCAGGGACAGGGAGTTGCAGGCCATGTCCCCAAGCATATCCTTTATGGAGGACAGGCTCTCCTCCATTCGCCCCAAAGTCTGGCTGACCTGTCCCAGATGGCGGTCCTATGGATGGAGTCCTATGGCTTGGGTTGCTAAAGGCACCAGATAAGTATAGGAGCCATTGTTTTTCTGTGGATCTTTTTCATGGCATGTATGACCACCAGGGGCTGCACTTCTCCTCATGTGGGTGATAGGCTGGCGGTCCTTATGGGGCAGGCATGGGCAGGGACAGGTTAGTGGGCGGCAGGCCGCTCTGTCTATCAGGGGGAATGAGCTCCTTCCCCCCCATCATGTCAGCACCGAGGATTAGCCTCCTCCATAGCGGGGGGCGCTTTGCGCGCGTCAGGAGAATCAGCCTCATACTGTCGGGAGGCGAAGCTTCGTCGGTGCGGCGGCGCATGCGCAGTAGAAGTGCGGCGGCCATCTTGGTACACCTTACATATATAAACAGCCTGTCTCTCTCATTTGAGGTCAGGCTGCTGGGGAATCAACACACGTTCTCACTCTCTCCCTTTCACTCCACCTGCTGGGCATTAGTATGGATCCCTGCCAAGGTAGGCTCAGCGCTGAAATGTCTTTAAAAAAAAAAAAAAAGTTGGTTGTTTCTTCTTGCAAAGGGCTTTATGGTTTATCTATGAAAAATAAATAAATAAATATTGGGGATGTGTATATATATATATATATATATATATATATATATATATATATATATATATATATATATATATTTATGTGTGTATATATATTTATTCTTCCTAATATAGTGCAAAGGGCAATTACATAATAGTAATTTCAACATTTTTAAATTTACCCATAGCTGGCCCGGACATAGCCATGCCGCTCCAAAAAGATCCTCATCATCCCATTAGGTAAGGGCTGCTACTAATAGGTAAGTGGAGGAAATAAAGAGCACGTCAAGGGGCTGACAGCCTTTATGGCTTGTGTCTCCACAGCCCGCAACGAGAATCATCACGCAGATCCTCCCGTGACAGAGGCTCATACAACTACAGAAGTTCTAACCACTCTCATGCGTCAGGCCATAAATCTAGTAGCCGTCAGAGCTCTTCCCGTCACACCTCCTCTAAACCAGGAAAAGATGATTGTTGGGTATGTGGCAGGAAGCCTGTGGTCAATGCCTTTTGGAGGCTACAGTGGAAAGACAAGAGTCGGCAAGTTCTATTAAGGACCTGATTAAGGAATCCATCAGGGAAATGGCCGCATCACAGGCCTTCTCCCCCGCTGCCGGCGGGGAGGCCGCAGAGGCACCTTCCACGCAGCCTGAGGGAAGCACCCTGGACGATGACGCAACCACGGTTAAGGAAGAGTTTTTAGTCTTTAATTTTGACCTAGTGGAACCCTTTGTAATGGCGGTCAAAGATGCCATCCAATGGGAGGAGGATCCTGAGCCCCCCTCCAAGGCGAAAAAATATTTCCCTCAGCTGACAAGGAAGGTCTCATACTTTCCCTTGATTGAGGATATCAAGGGAATCATTTTAGGAGAATGGCAAAAGGTGGATAGGAGACCTGTGGCCTTTAACCGTCTCCAAAAATTATATCCGTTGGCTGAATCAGACAGCAGTCTCTTTGATTCCATCCCACCGGTTGACGCCTCAGTGATGAGGCTGGCAAAAAATACGACTCGCCCTTTAGAAGACGCGGTCTCATTTAGGGACGTCTTGGATCGAAGGATCGACACCGACCTCAACAAAAATGTATCAAGCAACCGGAGGGGCTTGCAAGCCGGCGGTAGCCCTATCTTCAGTTTCCAGAGCCTCCAGGGTTTGGGTGGATAACATCGAAACAGCCCTTAGGGCGGGCATAGACATTGAAGAAGTCATCAAATCATTGGATGAGCTAAAATTGGCCTCGGACTTTATGGCTGAAGCAGCCATAGACATCCTAAGATGTTCAGCTAGGGCCATGCTATTTTCTATCACGGCCAGGAGAGCACTATGGTTGAAACCTTGGGCAGCTGACCCATCCTCGAAGCAATCATGGTGTCGCATCCCCTACGATGGCAAAGCACTGTTTGGGGAAAAGATGGACACCGCAATTTCCAGAGTCACAGGGGGGAAAAGTGGCTTGATCCCTCAAGACAGAAGCAGAAGGAAGAGATTCGCTCCTAGGCCGGCCGGCCAGCAAAGGGAAAGAGACTCAAGGTCCTACCGCCCAGGCAGAGAATACAGAAGGGGATGGAAGGGGTCTCAGGCTTCCTTTCTCCGATTGGGAAAACCCAAACCCGCAACATCTACAGGGGATGGCCAGAAGTCCTTTTGACTCACTAACCACCCAGACCGGGCCTGTGGGTGCAAGGCTCAAATCCTTCGCACAGGTTTGGGTGGAAGGGTGCACCGATCCTTGGGTAGTGTCAACCATCCTCCAAGGACATTTTTGGAGATTCACCCTTTTCTCTACAAAATACCAAGATCCCGGCTTTCAAAGGGAAAAGGGAGGTTTTGTTTCAGTACATTCAGAGACTGTTGCAGCAGGAGGCAGTCCTCCCGGTCCCAGCATCGGAGGCAGGTTCGGGATTATTTTCTCCCGTCTTTTTAATCCCCAAGAAGACGGGAGGATGGAGACCTGTGTTGGATCTGAAAAGATTAAACAAATATATCCGCTTAGAACATTTCAAAATGGAGTCACTGAATACAGTCATCTTGTCGGTCCAGCCTGGGGACTGGATGGCTTTTAAAGATCTCCAGGATGCGTATCTCCATATCCCCATCCACAGCCAATTCCAGCCTTTCCTACGATTCAAGGTCGGCAACCTTCTTCTACAGTTCAGATGTCTCCCCTTTGGAATCTTATCAGCCCCCAGAACCTTTTCCAAGGTCTTAGGCGCCATCCTGATGCCCCTCCGAGAAAGGGGGATACGAGTATTGCACGATATTCTGATCCTTTCACAACACGAGAACACCTTAAAAGAACACATTCAAATAGTGCGCAGCACCTTGGCCCTGTTTGGCTGGCTAGTCAACTTGGAGTAGAGCCAACTGGTCCCATCGCAGAGGATGACTTACTTAGGGGCCCTATTCAACACCCAAAAGAGGGCAGTCTCCCTGCCACCCGAAAAGGTTCCAATCCTAATCCGGAAGGTGAAGAGGGCGATGGAAGCCCACATCATGTCAGCGTCCGACTGTTTAAGCCTCATAAAATGGGCCAGGTGGTGCCTGCGGGAATTCCAATTAGGTTTCCTGGCACAATGGGGCAAGAAACACCTCAAACAGAAGATAATACTCTCCGTCTCAATGAGGTCCAGCCTCGAATGGTGGACAAGACCTGCCAATCTACTAGTTTCTCGACACCTAGGTCCTACCTCCTGGACAATCCTTTCCTCAGACGCCAGTCAGCACGGCTGGGGGGCCCATGTCCAGAACCAGTTAGTCCATGGGCATTCAACGCGGAGGGGGTGATATCCAACATACTAGAGTTGAGAGCAGCCTGGATGGCTTTCCTACATCTAGCCTCTCTCCTCAGGGGCAAGTCCATCTTGCTTCAAATGGACAACAAAGCAGCAGTAGCCTATGTGCGGAACCAGGGGGGCACCCACAGCAGGTCGCTTTAAAACGAGGTATCTCCAATAATCTCCTGGGCGGAGAAGAATCTATGCGATCTCCGAGCAGCTTACATTCCAGGAACCGAAAATCAGTTAGCAGATCGCCTATCAAGATGCTTGATAGACAACAACGAATGGTCACTGGATCAAGATGTTTTCAATGGAATATGCCAGTTGTGGGGGACTCCCCAGTTAGATCTATTCCCATCTCCTCTCAATACGAAGACCCGATGTTCTTTTCAAGATGGCCGTGCCCGACATCGGCAGGAGTAGATGCCTTAGTTCAGCCATGGACATTCCAGTTGGGGTATGCCTTTCCCCCAACCCCATTAATTCTGAGGTTCCTTCAGCGACTGACGGTCGAGGAGGTCACCATCCTGGCGATCATCCCATACTGGTCAAGGAGGCCTTGGTTCCCGCTCCTAGTCAGCCTATCACAAGTCGCTCCTCTCCCTCTGCCACACAGGAACAACCTATTGTCCCAGGGAGACGTCCTCCACTCACACACTGAGATTATGGATTTGAGGGCCTGGAAATTGAGTGGAGAAGGTTGGACAGCTTAGGGTGTTCGCAGGAAGTAGTCCAAACCCTTCTGCAGGCAAGGAAATCGTCCACGAATGCCACCTATTACAGAGTTTGGAGAAGATTTGTAGCCTTGGCGGAGTCTAGTCAATTTGATCCTCTGGCGCCCGGAGTCCAGAACGTCCTGTCCTTTCTACAGTCAGGTTTGAGCCTGGGGTTAGGCCATAGCACCCTGAAGGTCCAGGTATCAGCCATCTCAGCACTAACAGATACACAATGGGCCCTAAACCCGCTAGTGGACCGTTTCCTGAAGGCAGTCCTAAGGCAGTTCTAAGGCTGCGACCACCGAGGAAGACTCTGTACCCTAAATGGGATCTAACAATAGTCCTAGAAGCTTTAGCACATCCCCCCTTCGCTCCTATGGAGGAATGTTCATTAGAGCATATTACCTGGAAAACAGCCTTTTTGATTGCAATTACGTCAGGGCGCAGAGTTTCAGAAATCCAAGCCTTAGGGGCTCAAGAGCCCTATATCTACTTCTTCCCGGACAGGGTGGTTCTGCAACCCATCCACCAGTTAATCCCCAAAGTGCCGTCAGCATTTCATCTCAACCAAGAGTGGGTCCTTCCATCTTTTGAAGAGGACCAAGCCTCTTCAAACTTACACGAGCTAGATGTTGCCAGATCCCTAATGCATTATCTGAGGTTAACACACGAGTTTCGGAAAGACCAACGGTTGTTTATCATTTCCAAGGGAGCAAGGAAAGGTAGAGCGGCCTCTAAAACGACAGTAGCAAGTTGGATTGTCAAGTTGATTCAGATGACCTATCGGGCTAGTGGGCTACCAATTCCCAAAGCGGTGAACGCTCACTCGACACGTGGAATCTCCTCGTCCTGGGCAGCATTGGCTCGGTCTTTCCGGAGACAATTTGCAGGGCAGCTAGCTGGTCTTCGTTTAATACGTTCATGACACACTACAGCGTGGATCCGGCAGTTCTCACCTCCCGAGACTTTGGGAGAAGAACACTAGAGCTCTCTACTCTATAATAATCATTAATAAAACATTTAAGCAGTACCCTCCCTGTAAGTGAGTTATTGACCATTGGTATGCTGCCATGGAGGCACCAGGAAAATGGAAAATTGAATACCTACCTTTCTGTAATTTTCCTTTCCTGGTGCCTACCCATGGCAGCATACTCCCACCCTACTATCTAAAAGTTTACTCTGCAAGTCTGAGGTCTAGTTACAAAGAATGCCAGAATGGGAGTACAGCGTCCTTTTATTAGAGAGTTAAGTGGTCCTGTGGGTCGGTCGGGGGCGGACCATGACCATTGGTATGCTGCCATGGGTAGGCACCAGGAAAGGAAAATTACAGAAAGGTAGGTATTCAATTTTCCATTTTTTTTGTTGGAATATATTATAGAAAAGGGTAATACCTTTTTTTCTTAAATCTTGTGTCGTTAAAAAAGACCATGCAGATGAGTGAGTGTATAAATTGGTGGTAGTTAATTTATGCAAGCATCGAACTATTTGAGTATAATGGGAATAGGTCTTCTGAGGTAATTGGAATTCATATTTATTTATAAATGATATTGGGTCTGAGATCCAAAGTAACATTTCTGTCTTTGCAGATGACACCAAGCTATGCAGTGGAATAACGTCCTTGCAGGATGTCTCCAATTTACAAGCCAACCTCAATGCTCTGTCTAATTGGGCGACTATGGGCCAGATTCAGGTAGATGGGCGCTTCTTTACTTTGGAGTAACGTTTCTCATTTACGTTACTCCGCCGACACTTTCGGCGCAAGTACTGTTATTCACATAGCAGTTGCGCGTAAACTTGCGCCAGAGTAACGATAATGCGCTGGCGTAACCCGACGCAAGTGGAAGTGGGTGTGATCATATGTAAATGATGGGCGGAGCCCAGCGCAGAGGCTTAAGTTCAGCGCATCATCCACGGAGCATGCGCAGTAAGTGAGGCTTCACTCGGCCCCCTTGTGCGCATGCTCACAACTTCCGTCGGCACCACTTCACGGGAAACGTCAGCGCAATGCGTTCCGCTGGGTGTTTAAATGCGCCCGTAGATGCGCCATTCCGGCACTAAAGTATGTCCTGTTCCCCCTCCCCGCAGTGAAGTTACTTTTGTTCTGAGATGGCTGCTCCCGTTCCCCGCAAACACACAGGAGAAAGCTGAACTCTAAAGGCCAGGAGCTGTCAGCCGTCATCTCGGCTATGGAGACCTATGATGTCTTCCTCCATGGCTGTAAAAGTTGACAGACAAGCATGGACAGAGGTGTTGTCCTGCAAGTGGGGGTGCTCAGCTAGCTCTTATCGTCGGTAACGCTGCTGTAGCTGCTCTCCTGCTGACCTGTGGCCGTCTGGAGTAAAGATAAAGCAGCTATTTGTAGAAATAACTTTGCGCCGGATGGACGAGATACGCGCGGCGCATGTAGCCAGCGTATGGTGCTAATCCGTTCGCGAATCGGGAAATCTCCCTCATTTGCATATTTGCAGGGGAAATCAATAGGCGCGACTGATGCGCCAAGCGAAATTATGCGCTGACGAGACTCTGGCGTCGGAAAGTTAAGCCGATCGGAAATGGCCCGTTTTCTGTCGCATCTAGTTTAGTGGGTACGGCCACATAGAAACGACGGCGCATCTTCACAGTTACGCGGCGCATATCGAATTACTCCAGCGCAAGTCTTGCTGAATCTGGCCCTATGTGGCAGATGAGGTTTAATGTTGATAAATGTAAAGTTATGCACTTGGGGGCTAAGAATATGCATGCATCATACATGCTAGGGGGAGTTCAACTGGGGGGATCTGAAGTGGAGAAGGATCTGGGGGTTTTAGTTGATCATAAGCTCAATAATGGCATGCAATGCCAAGCTGCGGTTTCCAAAGCGAGCAAAGTAGGTATGGACTCCAGAGAGAGAGATATCATTTTGCCCCTGTACAAATCATTAGTAAGACCTCATCTGGAATATGCAGTCCAGTTTTGGGCACCAATTCTCAAAAAGGATATCAGAGAACTGGAGAAAGTCCAGAAAAGGGCAAATAAAATGATAAGAGGCATGGAGGAGCTCAGCTATGAGGAAAGATTAGAAAAACTGAATTTATTCACTCTTGAGAAGAGGAGAATAAGGGGGGATATGATCAACATGTACAAATATATAAGAGGTCCATATAGTGAACTTGGTGTTGAGTTATTCACTTTAAGGTCAACACTGAGGACAAGGGGGCACTCTTTACGTCTGGAGGAAAAGAGATTTCACCTCCAAATACGGAAAGGTTTCTTCACAGTAAGAGCTGTGAAAATGTGGAACAGACTCCCTCCAGAGGTGGTTCTGGCCAGCTCAGTAGATTGCTTTAAGAAGGGCCTGGATTATTTCCTAAATGCACATAATATAACGGAGTACTTTTTTTTGTAGGTAAAGTTGATTCGGGGTAAATCCGATTGCCTCTCGGGGGATCAGGAAATAATTTTTTCCCCTCCGGTAGTAAATTGGATCATGCTCTGCTGGGATTTTTTGCCTTCCTCTGGATCAACTGTGGGTATGGAGTTGGGTGTATGGGATGTACTGTGTTTTGTTTTGTTTGTTTATTTTTTTTATGGTTGAACTGGATGGACTTGTGTCTTTTTTCAACCTGACTAACTATGTAACTATATAACTATGTAACTATGTTTGAGAGCTTGAGATGTTTTAATTTCATCCTTATTATAAAGGTCATGTATAAATTTAAATCCTTGTGTACTCCATAAGTCTAGGGAAGTGGGATTTATTATGAGATGTAATACTCGAAAGGGAATATCTACTTTAATTTTAGTGTCAGAGGAGTCATCAGTTTTTAAAATTCTAAGCCATGTTGAAATAGATATCTTCATCGTGGGTGGTAAATGTGTAGGGATTCTAAACCCTAGTTGTGCTCCATAAAGCCACATATAAGTTGGCTCTTGTCTGCTATATGTAGATTCAATTAGGCCCCACTTTGTTGTAGGGGAAGATAGAAACCATTCCTTAATTTGTGTCATAATGGAAGCATAGAAATAATCTTGGAAGTCTATGTATCCCACTCCTCCCCACATTCTATGTTTGATAAGTTTATAGTGGGCACATCTGGATCTTTCCCCTTGCCAAATAAAGTTGGATAGAATTGATTGCAGAGAATTGAAAACGTGTATAGGTACTGGAATGGGTAGACTCTGAAACAAATATAAAACTTGAGGCAGATGGATCCTTTTGAAAGCAGATAGTCTGCCCCACCAAGAAAATTTGTGATTTCTCAGTTTTAGTAAATCTGTTTGTGTTTTTTTTTTTAAGGGAATATAATTGTAGTGTTGCTCACGAATATTCGCATTGCGAATATTCGCATTGCGAATATTCGCTACGAATATTGCATATTCGAGTATTCGCGAATAACTCGAATATTGCGGCGAATATTCAAATTTATTTGTAAAACAGATCACATCCTAGTGATCTCCATCGACGTCTAAAAGCATTGCTGGTATGATTAGAGAGAGACCCTGGGCCGAGTAGCTGATGCGATTCTTTTATGTTGCCGAAAATTCGCATTGCGAATTTTCGGCAACATAAAAGAATCGCATCAGCTACTCGGCCCTTCTTTTGCATCAGAGCCAATCAGAATAACTTGAATATTCGGCAAAAGGAATATTGCGCGATATTCCTTTTGCCGAATATTCGAGTTATTCTGATTGGCTCTGATGCAAAAGAAGGGCCGAGAAGATAATCGCGCAATATTCCTTTTGCCGAATATTCGAGTTATTCTGATTGGCTCTGATGCAAAAGAAGGGCCGAGAAGATAATCGCGCAATATTCCTTTTGCCGAATATTCGAGTTATTCTGATTGGCTCTGATGCAAAAGAAGGGCGCATCAGAGCCAATCAGAATAACTCGAATATTCGGCAAAAGGAATATTGCGCGATATTCCTTTTGCCAAATATTCAAGTTATTCTGATTGGCTCTGATGCAAAAGAAGGGCGGAGAAGATAATCGCGCAATAGGAATATTGCGCGATTATCTTCTCCGCCCTTCTTTTGCCCCCTTATTCTCCTTTCTTTTAAGTAGAGTTAGTGTAGAGTTAGTGTTTAGTGCATATTAGTTTAGCAGATTTTTTTTTGGATAAAATATCACGAATATTCGATATTAGCGAATATTCGCGAATATTCTTCTATATATTTGCGCAATATCGCGAAATCGAATATGGCGTATTCCGCTCAACACTATATAATTGTGTAAAAATAAAGATTTAGTGGATCTGGTTAGATGAATGCCTAGGTATGGAATACTGGTGTCTGCCCGAGTGTAAGGGAATTGATGTTGAAGCAGATTGTTTGTTACAGCGTCAATACCAATATCCAGGATAGATGATTTAGAGACATTCACCTTGTAGAATGAAATCTTTCCGAACCAAGATATTATTTTTGGAATTTCTATTAGGGACATGAATGGACAGGTTAACATTAACCCCCCTGCCGGTAAACCCGAGCGCGACTCGGGTTGGATTTTTTAGGTAAATAGCGATATCCACGAGTCGCGCTCGGGGTCAATATGCAGAGCCTGCAGCGCTCGCTGGCTTACCTTGGATCCAGGCGGGGTACTGTACTTACCTTGTCCCTGGATCCAGCGATGCATCCCCGCTGTGTGAGCGAGTGGCGTCCTCCATTCGACTCACACAGTGCCCGCGCGCCGCCGATCTCCGTTCCCTGCGACGTAACGGCGCACGGGGGCGGAGACCGGCGGCAAATTCAAAAATGTAAACAAACACATTACATACAGAATACTGTAATCTTATAGATTACAGTACTGTATGTACAAAGTACACACCCCCCTTGTCCCTAGTGGTCTGCCAGTGCCCTGCATGTTCTTTTACATAATAAAAACATTTTTTTTCTCCCTGCAAACTGTAGATTGTCCATAGCAACCAAAAGTGTCCCTTTATGTCAAAAGTGATTTTAGAGCAGCTAGAAAACAGCGATAATAAATTAGAATCACTTGCAGAATTGAGCGATAGCGATTTGTGGGAAAATTCGTCATAAAAAAATAAAAGTAATGACAGTGACAATTCTGCAACTGAGCAAATTTCAGTGATTTTGATTTGATTACATTAGTGAATAATTTTTATTATAATTACATTATTATTTGTTATAATTATTTATAGTTATTTATTATATTATAATTTTATGATTTTGTGTTTCAAACTTTATCATACCCGGGATGTCTACTAGACTCTGGTTTGGACAAATTTAAGCGAGTTATTCCTAAAATTTGCAGGCCTACAGTATAAAACGCAGAATTTCCATGCAAAATAATTGTACCGCTTTTGGTACGTAATTCCAGACAGAATCATACCGCCAGGGAGGTTAATATGATATCATCAGCAAATAAACTGATTTTGTGGATATGGGATCCTATGGTAATGCCAGATATTTTGGGATTAGATCTAATATGTTCTGCTAAAGGTTCCATCATCAAGTTAAATATTAGGGGGGATAATGGGCAACCCTGTCTGGTTCCATTAGATATATTAAATGGTCTAGATAACAGGTTAGAATTAAAGACTCGTGCACTGGGATCAGAGTAGAGGGCTAATATTGCTTTAAGAATGAGTCCATCAAAGCCAAATTTCTGAAGAGTAAGCTATAAATCAGTGGCGTCACTAGGGTTGGTGTCATCTGGTGCGGTAAAACATGGTGTCACCCCCCCCCCCCCCGTCTAGGCTGCCTAGCACCATGCAGGCAGTGCACAGTCACGGGGCGCACTCTAAACCAGCCCCTGTAATTGATAGTATAGGGCGGTATAGTGGGAGGTTAGGGTAGAATAGGGTGGTATAGTGACAGGTTGGTGTGGTATATGGCAGGTTAAGGTGGTACAGGGCAGGTTAAGGTAGTATGGGGCAGGTTGGGGTGTTATAGGGAAGTTAGGGTGGCATAGGGCAAGCTGGGGTGGTATTGGGCAAGTTAGGGTCATACAGGAAAATGAGGGTGGAAAAGGGCAGGTTGGGCTGGTATAAGACAGGTTGGGGTGGAATAGGGCAAGATGGGGTGGCACAGGGCAGGCTGGGTGGTATAGGGCAGGTTGGGGTGACACAGGGCAGGCTGGGGTGGTATACAGCAGGCTGGGGTGGCACAGGGCAGACTGGGGTGGCACAGGGCAGGCTGGTATGGCACTGGGCAGGCTAGGGGAGTACACAGCAGACTGGGGTGTTACACAGCAGGCTGGGTGGTATGGGGCAGGCTGGCGTGGCACAGGACAGGCTGGGGTGGTATACAGCAGGCTGGGGTGGCACAGGGCAGGCTGGGGTGGTATGGGGCAGGCTGGTATGGCACAGGGCAGGCTGGGGTGGTATACAGGAGGCTGGGGTAGCACAGGGCAGGCTGGGGTGGTACACAGCAGGCTGGGGTGGCACAGGGCAGGCTGGGGTGGTATACAGCAAGCTGGGGTGGCACAGGGCAGACTGGGGTGGTATGCGGCAGGCTGGGATGGTATGGGGCAGGCTGGTATGGCACTGGGCAGGCTGGGGTGGTACACTGCAGGCTGGGGTGTTACACAGCAGGCTGGGTGGTATGGGGCAGGCTGGGGTGGCACAGGTCAGGCTGGGGTGGTATACAGTAGGCTGGGGTGGCACAGGGCAGGCTGGCTGGGGTGGTATGGGGCAGGCTGGTATGGCACAGGGCAGGCTGGGGTGGTACAGGGCAGGCTGAGGTGGTATACAGCAGGCTGGGGTAGCACAGGGCAGGCTGGGGTGGTACACAGCAGGCTGGGTGGCACAGGGCAGACTGGGGTGGTATGGGGGGAGGCTGGCGTGTTATGGGGCAGGCTGGTATGGCACTGGGCAGGCTGGCGTGGTACACTGCAGGCTGGGGTGTTACACAGCAGGCTGGGTGGTATAGGGCAGGGTGGGGTGGCACAGGGCAGGCTGGGGTGGTATGGGGCAGGCTTATATGGCACAGGGCTGCCTGGGGTGGTATACAGCAGGCTGGGGTAGCACAGGGCAGGCTGGGATGGCACACAGCAGGCTGGGGTGGCACAGGGCAGACTGGGGTGGTATGGGGCGGGCTGGGGTGGTATGGGGCAGGCTGGTATGGCACTGGGAAGGCTGGGGTGGTACACTGCAGGCTGGGTGGTATGGGGCAGGCTGGTATGGCACTGGGCAGGCTGGGGTGGTACACTGCAGGCTGGGGTGGTACACAGCAGGCTGGGGTGGCACAGGGCAGGCTGGGGTGGTACACTGCAGGCTGGGGTGGTATACAGCAGGCTGGTCTAGTGGGGGAAGGGGGTGGCTGGACACAGCTATATTATATATTTACCACCTTGCACCCCCCCCTTTCGTTATCAGACTAGCACAGCACAGGATGCCAGACACTGTTTGAGAGTCCTCCCACACTATCTCTCAGACGGCCTGCCAGTACCATGGTAACCCCCCCACCTAACCTTGGGCTCAGGCCGGCGGTGGACACCATGAAATCCCCTCGCAAGCTGAGTGTCACTCTTTACTAGTTCACTTCCCTCCCGCCTGTACTGTACTCACACATGTTCCGGGAGTCTGGAGAGGAGACGAGGACAGCATCACAGCATGCAGCCATGCCGGCTCCTCCCCCACTCTCCCCGCACATTGCATTGAACACGCAGAGGAGATCCCGGAAGGGAAGGAGGAAGCCGCAGCACCAGTCTGAGCTGGGTATCGCCGTATGTGTGGGGACGGTCGGACCCCGGGCACCCAGTCTGCCTCTGCCTTACTCCCTCCTCCCCCACTCTCCCTGCACATCGCATTGAGCAGAGGAGATCCCGGAAGGGAAGGAGGAAGCCGCGGCGCCCCTCTCGATGTGGCGCCAGTCTAAACCGGGTGTTACCCTCTGGCGGGTGTCACCCGGGTTCGGGCCGCACCCCCATAGCAACAACACAGGCTCTGGGCATGTCAGAAAAAAAATTCAAAAAAAAAATTCAAAAAAACATTTATTTATTTTTTATTTTGGGATGGTGTCACCCCCCTAAGGGTGTCATCCGGGTGCGGACCGCACCCCCATAGCAACGACACAGGCTCTGGGCATGTCAGAAAAAAATGTAAAAAACATATTAAAAAAAACATGTTTTTTTATTTTATTTTGGGATGGTGTCACCCCTCTAAGAGTGTCATCCGGGTGCGGACCGCACCCCCCGCACCCCCCTCGCAACGCCTCTGCGATAAATAGGTCCAATTAATCCTATCGAACGCCTTTTCAATGACAGGAGCAGAGAAGGCGTTCCAGTTATATTTACATTATGAATGACATTGATCAGTCTTCTGGTCGCATCAGACGTTTGGTATCCTCTTGTAAATCCAGTTTTTTGTTTTGGCGAACATTTTCAGATCTATGATATAGAAACATTGGGTCTAAGGTTTGGTCTAAGGTCCCCAAACCTAAGACCAAACAAAAAAGGGGGGGGCACAGTTGGACTATTGCGGTACATGTAGAATTGGATAACAAGATTACTAAATAAGGGTAAAATAATTTGTATTAAATACAAAGAAGAAAAAACACAATACAGAGCTTAAAATGGTGACGACCATACATAACGCCAGTATAAAAACGTGCGTTTCGTTGCGCGGCATCCCCAGAACGAGATACGCAAAAAATCTTTTTTTTGTCCCGCGTAATTTCGTTAGACTGGCGCATCCGTCCGCGCAAAAGTGCGATAGACACACCATTGATTTGCTAGTCAAATATGCTAATGAGGGACTTACGGGGATCCACAAAACAACGTTGGGGCAACGCAGGCGACGCAGTGTGCGCAACAGCAAAATGTCCTGTCTAAAATTAGAGCTGATAAAAGCTGGTCTAAAAAAAGAAAAAAAGTCTACTTGTTAGATAAAGCAACACTGTTAGTGAGCAGCTCAGCAGTCACACGTGTTGCTCAACAATCTGTATGCCAACATGCCAGGGGCATCGTCGCGCATAGCTATACTACTGACTTTAGATGAACAAAGAAGGAGGAGGGCACGGAGGATGGCACGGAGGATGGCACGGGAGAGGATATACCGTACCCGCATAGACCTGTTTGGCATGAGTGATTCTGAGGTGTATCGCATCTTCAGATTCACCCCTCATGTCATCCTGGAATTAACCACAACCCTGCAGGATGACATCACCAGCCCAACACACCGCTCACATGCAGTGCAGCCACTGGTCAAGGTCCTGGCAACACTCCATTTCCCTGCCAGTGGCTCTTTTCAAAGAACAAGTGGAGTGGTGGCTGGGATGTCACAGTCCTCCATGAGCAGATGTGTGCACCAGGTTGTCCCTGCAATACTCAGACGCATGGCCAACCAAATCATCAAACCCACCACTGAGGAGCTGCGACTGAAGGCAATGACAGATTTCTACAGAATTGCCAGATTCCCACGCACTGTGGGGGCCATTGATTGCACACATGTGGCACTCCAGCCCCCCTAGGAGACAGAGCACATGTACCGCAA
Source organism: Rana kukunoris (assembly GCA_029574335.1). Taxonomy (NCBI): domain Eukaryota; kingdom Metazoa; phylum Chordata; class Amphibia; order Anura; family Ranidae; genus Rana; species Rana kukunoris. Next base: position 232,194,679 of record CM056050.1, on the reverse strand, counting down.
TCGGAAGCATTGGCATTCCATCAATGTACAGGTGATAGTCGAAGCCCAAGGCCTCATATGGCACGTCCGTGCCAAACACCCAGGGTTCAGCCATGACAGCTACATATACAATCAATGCCACATCCGATTGGAATTCGATCAGAACGTGTATGGGGACACCTGGCTGGTTGGTGAGTGACATGGGTGGCAGGCATGACTATCCCCTCCCATGATGCACATCACAAGGGGCACATGCATGACTAACATCCTCCTGTCTTTTCCCTTACAGGTGACTCTGCATATCCACTGGGACCCCATCTCATGACTCCTATCCGGAACCCCCAAACCCCAGGAGAGGAAAGATACAATCAAGCACATGCCCAAACCCGTGCAGTGGTGGAGCGCACCTTTGGCATCCTAAAGTCACGTTTCCGATGCCTGGATAAGTCTGGGGGTACCCTCTTGTACTCCCCAAACTTCGTGTGCCAGATCATCGGTGCATGTTGCATGCTGCACAACTTTGCAGAAAGAAAGGGCCTGCAGATTGACCTACGTGATGACCTGACCCCTGAACCAGACAATCCCCCCCTAACCGAGGTTACCCCGTCTTCTGAGGGAAGAGCAGCCAGGAGACAGCTCACATTGGGCATCTTTGCACGTTAAACATACACATTAATCATGGCACAATGAGAATGCATGCATGCACAACACTGTGGTCCCTAGCACACACACCCCACATCCACATCAAATTGGATTGGCACCAGTCCACCATGCAGGACTTGTGAGCAGCAACGCCACGCCAAGGCTCCAATTATGTCACTGTACATTCATACACCATTCACACGGACCTGGGGATCACTTCTCCCTGGTCCTGGGGAACCCTTCTCCACCAAAATAGAGGGTGACACCCCTTTTCCGGCAGGAATGTCACCCCCACATTCACACAGCATTCACAACCCAAAAAAAAAAATGACCTGCAAAATCAAAAAATATTTGAAAAAAAAAAAAATTGGGGGAAAAACAAATTACTGCCCTCTGCGTGAGCCACGCCTGGGGCGCCCCCGGCCACGGCCCCGGCTTCTCAGGGGAGACTCATGGGGAAGGGGTAAAACCGGGGAAGGAGGATCAGCCCCTGATCTCTACCCACCTGGTGGCCTGCCCTCCAAGGCCACGGCAATTCTGTCCAGGGCAGCACCAACTGTTGCCGTGTTGGCCTGAATAGCCAGGGTAAGGGCCCTCACATCCTGCCCAACGCCTGCTGATGTCATCTGCAGTTCATTTAGGCAGGTTGTGAAAGCCCGGGAGTGGGAGTCCAGGTTCCCCAGCGTATCCTTGATGGAGGACAGGCTCTCCTCCATCCACACCAATGTCTGGCTGACCTGTCCCAGATGGCGGGTCTGGAGGAACTGGTCCCTTCTCAGGGTGGCGGGCAGGAGATCGGCCAATCCCCTGGTGGTCTGGGATGACATCCTGCCTCCAGCTGATGCTTGTGGCTGGGGAGAAGGGGAGGCCCTTGTGAGGGGAGCCATGTTGGGGGAGGATGGGGGGGGGGCTCCCCCTTAGGGAGGCCTGCCTGCTGGCAGCCAGAGGGGAGGAGTCCTCAAAACCCAAACGTCCAGTGCCTGACATGGACTCCTCCTCCTCATGATTCTCCTCCTCCTCATGATTGTCCTGCTCCTCATGATTGTCCTGCTCCTGTTGAACCTCCTCCGCGGACTCCGGCCTTGTTGGGGGGGCCTCATTAGGCTGCTGTCCTGGGGTTGGTGCGGTCAGGCCAGATGGCCCTGCACCCTCCTGCACATCTGTGGATGACACAAAACATTCACAGGTTGGAGGATCCACACACTTGCCACATATTCCCTTTCACCCCCTCCCCCACACATGCTACACACCTGATATTTAAAAAAAAATAATTACCTGGCACCACGGGCTCCGGACTTGAGTCAAAGCCGGGCAGGCCCTCAACTTCATGCCGATGAAAGGTCAGGGCCACCGCACGCTCCTCCGCTGTCAGGCTAATACGGCATGGTGGGCCCCCTCCTGTGCCCCTGGCATGGGCATGCATTCTGGCCAACTTCTTTTTGACCAGACACCGGAGGTCATTGATTTTTTTGTCAATCCCAGACCTGGTCCGTGTCTCCCCCTGCCCCGCTGAATTCACCTGGTCAGTGATCCTATCCAATATCTCCCTCCTCCTGGCCGGGGTGGTGTTGGCACTCTCTGGGCCGTGGAGGTAACGCCCATACTCGCTAATGGCCCGGGCAAGAATCTGTTTTTCCACAACTGTAAAATTCAGCTTGCGTTTTCTCTCACTCATCCTTCCAAAAAAAAACAGTCCCAGTCAACAAAATTCACGCACACAAACAAGCCCAACCAATCACAAAAAAAAACACACAGAGAGAAAACGACTCAGCAAGAAACAGTCCCCAAAAAAACTAAACAAAAATACAGCAGAAAAAGAAACAAAAAGAAATATATCAATCAAACAAACAGTCTCTCAAACACTTATCAAAAACCACTTTCAAAAATCTACTAGCAAACACTTGATCACACAGAACACTAATCTGACAACTACAAAACACACCGCAACGAACAACAAGAACAAAAGCACTTTGTTAAATGGGAAGGGACAAAGGGATGTACTTTTGCAAAGGAAGTGCGTTTGTGTGTGACTATTTATGCTGTTTGCGTAGTTCACAACGTTGCCCTAGTCCAATTTCACTGATTGCGCCGCTCCCGAGTTGTGAGCATGCGCACATCGGAGCTGACATGGTCTCGTTCAAGCGCGCATGCGCGAGCCGGCCGGCCCTTCATTTGCATGGGGTCGCGGCTCATTTCAATGTAACACGCCCACGTCCTTCCCAATTTGTATTACTCCTCCTTACGCCTCTGGAAAAACGTTACGTATGCACAATTTCCTGCGCAAAAGCTACGAGAATAGGGTGATTACGCGGCAAAATTGCGCAAGTCTAACGTAAAGGCGGTGCGCTACGCCGGTCCAATAATGCGCAGATGTACGTGAATCTGGGCCAATGTTTCTATATCGAATTTCCAGGATGATGGTACTTTTTATTTCTATATCTATCTATAACTATCCTAGAGGCTCTACTTCAAATTATTTTCAGATCTATGTTGAGTAAGGATATTGGTCGGAAATTCGGGGGGGGGGGGGGAGGTAGGATCCTTTCCTGGTTTAGGAAGTGTGATTATGAGTGTTGATAGCATTTCGTTTGGAAAAGAAGATGAGGAAGCAGCATGGTTGTATATTTCTTTCATATGGGGTACTAGTAGTTTTTTGAATAATTTGACATATTCACCAGAGAATCCATCAGGACCAGGTGCTTTAGCATTGGGCAAAGAGTTGATAGTATTTAATATTTCAATATCAGTGAAAGGGACATTTAACAGTTTAAGATGGTCCTCCAATAATTTAGGTAATTTAACATGGGAAAGGAAGGATTGGATTTCATCAACAGAAGGTTGGTGAACACTGTTATCTACAGGAAGGTTGTACAATTTACTGTAGTATGAACTAAACTCATCAGCAATATCTTGTGGGTTAATTATTTTAGCTTTTGTTACGGGATCTATAAGATGTGAGATTTTAGTTTTTTGTCTGTGTCCTTTAATACGGTTTGCCATAAGTTTGCCTGCTTTGTTATTAGTGACATAGGAATTTGCTTTCAATTTCCTAAGTTTGATATCATAAGATTCAATTAACATAGATCGTAAGTCATGTCTTAATTTGAAAATTTGGGATTGTAGAATGGGTGATGGGTTATGTTTGTTTTTTAGATCAATGTCATTCAATTGTTTGGTTAGTTTATCCAATTTAGAGCATCTATTTCTTTTTTCCTGTGAACCCAGTTGTATAAAAAGGCCACGTATATAAGACTTATGTGCATTCCATAACACCGCCGGGGGCGGATACGGATCACTTATTGTTGGAAAAGTACTCATCAATTTTTTGAGATATATGTTCTATATTTTTAGGTTGTTGTAAAAGATAATTATTGATACGCCATATGTACGATTTTTGGTGAGAGTATGTATTTTTTATTTTGACACTAACTGGGGCATGATCCGACCAGGCTATATAATGAATAGGCTATCTATTACATTTTGTAGTAACCATTTGTCCAAAATAAACAAGTCTATACGAGTATATGTGTTGTGACGTAGGGAATGGAACGTATAGTCCCTTTCAGCCGCGTGATAACATCTCCATATATCATATAAATAATTGTTTGAATGAAAACCTGTCAGAGGAGAAGCAATTCTTTTAGCACTGGAAGTTGAGTCAATTACTATATCTGGAACTAGATTGAAGTCCCCACATATTAAAAGATGTCCCTTCTTTATCTCATCTATCTTGTCCAAAGTAGTTCTGTGGAATTGTATTTGTCTATTATTTGGAGCATATACATTCACATTGTATATGTGACGTTGTCCAAGGTACATACTAGAATAATAAATCTGCTTTCTGGATCCGAGGAGCAGGTTATCAGATTGAATGCCAAAGTGTCACGTATGGCTATCATTACCCCTCTTTGTTTACGGGAATAATCAGCTTTAAATATATGAGGAAAGGATTTATGTTGGCATTTTGGAGCTTCATTTTGAGTAAAGTGCGTTTCTTGTACACAAAGTACATCGCAACTATGAGATAATGCTGTTTTCCATATGGAATTCCTCTTAGCTGGATGGTTTAATCCGTTAGCATTAATTGTAAGGAAATTAATGGACATTGTGATATAATGTAAGTTGTGTTCGTATCAATACTCACAAATCAGGATGAACCGCCGAGGATGTAGATTTCTTGTAAGTTGTAGAATCTTAGGGGATAGAAGTGACCAAAAGGATGATTCCAATCAGGTATTATGGTATGACTAAGAGTCGGTTCACACTGGGGCGACACGACTTCCAGCGCAACTTTCAGAGGTGACTCTGACACGACTTGAACGTGAACCACAGGGCGACCTGGGGCGATCTGGGGCGATTTACAAGTCACCTCCAGGACAGGGAATGTCAGAAATGGCCAATCAGAGCTACTAAGCTCTTCTGACATCATTCTTCTTCCTGTTTCATTTCTTCTTCCCTGTTCCCTGTTTTTCTGTGTCCAAAATGCTCCCTGTGCGTTACCTAATGGCAGCTGTCATAACAGCTGGTTTGGCAGTATTGACGGAAGAGGAAGAGGAAGAAAGGAAGCGAAGGATGAGGATGAGAAGAAGACGGCGCTATTGGATCCATCCAATAATTTCTAATAGAGCTAACAGAGGGCAGTTCTGGGCCATGTATGAGAAGATGTGTGGTTTTGAGGACAAGTTTTTCAATTATACCTGGATGTCAATCGCAAGGCAAGTACATTTTTGTCTGTGTATATAATTATGCTGGTAAAGGACCTGGCCATTTTTTGGCGATTCGGCACTGCGTCATTTTAGCATTGTCCCTAAAGAATAAAATGGCAAATGTTGCTATTTAGCATAATTGCTTTTGATGCACCTATGCCGACTATACACTGTAGTGAATGTTTACTGGGGTAATGGTTGAACTTGCATGCCCCCCACCCCCCTGGCACAACCCCCTAAATCTGTGGTAACATATTTATAGAAACTTGGCTAAGAAATTAATGTGTGTGTTTCTAGCTACCAATGATTGATATTCTTTTTTTTGTAATATAGTAAAGTACCTTCTCTTTTTGTTAATTTTCCAGTTTTGATGAATTGCTTGGTCTGATTGACATCCATCTGTTGCGACAAAATACATTGTTTCGGAGGAAAGACTGCTTATTACACTACGGTAAAGTTGTTTTTTAATGCACATTGCTAGAATATTTTACACATTAATAAAAATAAACCGGCGCTCTTTCGTCTGGTGTTGTACAATTGGTCAAATGAGTGCATCTGATGCCATGACTGATGGCAGTCCCAGCCTCTCAGCTACGTGATCTCCGCCCCTTCACAGCTCAGCACCTCAATGAGCATGGAGGAGCAAATCAAGAGAGCTGATGACTGAGAGTCATCAGTTATCCACTAATGCACAGATAGAAAAACGAACAACAGACGATGTTTGTTGACTCAGTTCTGTGTGAAGAAGCGGCTTTGAACTGTTAGAGCATCGTAGAGATGCTGCATACACCTAGGTAAGCATTTTTTGTTTCAAAATGTAAAAATAAATAAACGTGCAATAAAAAATAAAAAATTTAGCACACAAAACTACCATGAATTCTCAAAAAACAAACACATTTATTATAACAATATATATGTAAACTTTATTAACAATCCAAACAAATGATCTTTTTAATTAACAGCATAAACTCTTTTATTAACATTTATTAACAGTTATATAGTGCCCAAAATCACAACTGGTGATAGGTGGGTTGATAATTAGAGTTGGTGGAAGGTCTTGGGGAAGGCGCGGGGGGCATTTGAAATGATTCCACATTTTGTCTACGATTCCCTGGTGTGTCAAGGATAGATGGAATAGAGGACGGGGATGGATAGGGGACGGGGATGGATAGGGGATCGGGGGATTGCCTGGATTTAATTTGTTGCCATACTCATTACTATAAGGGCAGAAGCGAGGGGGATAGTAGGGGTGGGTTCTGAGTGGTGATGAAGAAAAGAGGGAAGGACGGCCGCACTCCAAGGATTTTCAAACGAAAAAAGTTGTCTTTATTGTAAATCCAAAAACATGTACAGTCACAGCAATCACAGAAAACAGGACAGCCGACGCGTTTCACACTCGATCAGTGCTTAGTCATGGCCATGTGAAACGCGTCGGCTGTCCTGTTTTCTGTGATTGCTGTGACTGTACATGTTTTTGGATTTACAATAAAGACAACTTTTTTCGTTTGAAAATCCTTGGAGTGCGGCCGTCCTTCCCTCTTTTCTTCATCATCATTGCTATTTGCATCGCCAGCACCTTGGTAATCTAATTATCCTTGATCGTCTACAGGTCTCACCTGGAGCGGTGATTTCTTTTCTTTTGGGTTCTGAGTGGTGGTGGGGGATTATATTTATAATAGGGACCTGATGGGCGTGGTGGGTCTAACATTGATGATGGGGCAGTGGAAGTCTGATATACGGAATTTGCTTCCACTGCGTGGATGACAATTTTTTTTACATGACTTCGACGCTCTTGTGGGACATTCTACATCATTGCTGCTAACATGCTTCCGAAACTGCTTTCGTCACTCTCCATGGCGTCCAATTTTTTGTCTAATTTGGTCATCAGCGAAGCAAATTTATTAATTGCGTAGTTTTGTCTTCCCACTCTTGGTCTTGTTCTTCTTCTTGGCTGGGGGATAGGGATAGGCCTAGCTGGCTGCATGTCTTTTGGCAGATCAGGCTGTGGAGGCCGAACCTGTGGGGAAGTCTCAGACATGTTGGTCTCCATTGTGTCTTCCAGTTCATCACCAGATTGCTCCAAAGAAGGACAATGCGACTCTCCTTCCTCAGCGCATTCTGCCTCTCCACCTTCCTGCTGTCCTACATCTTGGTCCTCCCAACTTGATTGTGTTCTGTATTAAACATATAATATAATTAGCACACCCTTCTCAAACTGTATAGTAGCACTTTAAAAATATGAAATAGGTTTTATCTTACTGTCTAAGTTCCATGAATTGTCTCAGGAACTGCAGCTCATCGCGTGGACGTACGGTACCACCCTTTTTGCACCAGATCCACTTCGGCAGTCATTTAGTTTTCTGATATACCGCTTATAGCAGTCCCTAAGATTCTTCCACCGATCTTGCAAACTTGTCACTGCAAAACATAACCAGGAACATAATCAATTATGTATTTTGTCTTTCAGGTACCTTGCAACTGGTAATTCTCTAATAAGCCTACATTATGAATTCATGGTGGGCAGTTCAACAATCAGCCTTATAACCAGAGAAACTTGCAAAATTATATGGGATGTGCTTAACACGATAGTGATGAAGAGGCCTACACCAGAGGATTGGCAGGATATTGCAAATCAATTTTGGACTCGTTGCAATTTCCCAAATTGCATTGGAGCTATCAATGGCAAGCATATTCATATGATTAAGCCTTTTGGTAGTGGAAGTATGTACTTCAATTATAAAAAATATTTTTCATTTGTATTACTTGCCGTTGCCGATTCAAACTTTTGTTTTACCTACATCGACATAGGATCCTGCGGAAGTAGCTGTGATTCCAGGATTTTTGGTAATTCAGCATTAGGTCAAAGGCTACGGAACAATAGACTTGATTTTCCGGAAAGGTGTCCTCTTCCTGGCACAACTGAGCCACCGCTACCCTATGTCTTTGTTGGGGATGAGGCCTTTGCTTTGGGTGAACACATGATGAGGCCTTACTCTAGTAGGAACCTGACAACTGTAAAAAAGGTTTTCAATTATCGTTTGAAAAGGGCAAGAAGGGTGGTTGAATGTTCTTTTGGAATCCTAGCCAATAAATGGCGTGTCTTACATACACCGATAGCCTTAAATATCGAAAATACAATTACTGCCATGAAAGAAGCATGCGTGCTACACAATTTTGTGAGGCGTCGGGACAGATATTGTTTTGAAGATTCGCTCATGCACGAAATGGAAAGGGCAAACCTCGGTGCTAGTAGGGGATCCAGTGATGGTGCCACTGTGCGCAATCATTTTGCCTCTTATTTTATTTCACCGGCTGGTGAAATCCAATGGCAAATGGATGCCGTTTCAAGTCATTAATAACTGCTTTAACTAAAAATATCTTGTCCACTGTTTTTTTCAGATCTGATATATTTTGTTTGATCTATGTGTTGATGATGTCAACTTGTAATATGGTAAAAATGTAATTGTGTCAATGAAAAAAAAAAGACTGTTTTAATTAAAAAAATGGACTGTTTTTTTTTTTTGTGGGTCAAAGTTTATTGAAAGCCTGCAGAGTTGTTTCAGGCAATGTTATGTCTGTCTTTATTGTGTGAAATAAAATTTTCTGATTCAAATTTTGCACTGATTATTCGTTTTTTGATTACTCAATTATCTACATAACATTACTAGTCACAAAACCCTAACCCCAATTCCATAACCATAATTTCACTCCAACTAGTCACACATCCCTAACCCTAATTCCAGTCCCACTAGTAGGCATGTGCATTTCGTTTTGTTCCGAATCGAAATTCGGACGAATTTTCCATTATTCGGACATTCGGATGCATACGAATTCCCGAATTGCTATATTAGCGAAAAATTTCGACCGTTTTCGGAATTCGTTCGTTTTCGACCGAATTTCGAAAAAAAAAAAAATGGTCGAAATCGAAAAATTTTTTTTTCGAATTCCGAATCGAATACCCGCGGACTAAATTCGATCGGAATTCGAAAAAAAAAAAAAAAAAATATTTTCGAATTTAATTCGAAAAAAATTCTATTCGAAAAGAGACTATTTGTTTTCTAATCTGGTTGAAATATTTTCGATTTCGACCGTTTTTTTTCGAAATTCGGTCGAAAACGAACGAATTCGAAAAACGGTCGAAATATTTTCGCTTTTGACCGGATTTTTCGAAATTCGGTCGAAAACGAACGAATTCCGAAAACGAATTCAACACATGTAACGAACCTAACTTAACGAAATTTATTAAATGACGAATTGAAACGAAACAAATTTTTCACTTTTGCACATGCCTACCCACTAGTCAGAAATCCCAACCTTTAACCCTAAATCAAGTCACACTAGGCCCAAATCACTAACACGGACCCTAATCCTGCTTCAACTAGTCCCAAATCCCAAATAGTCCCCAAATCCCTGGTGTATGTGATGAAACCAATTGCAAAATGTATCTATTGTTGTCAGGGGATCTATTGTTCCTGCCAGGGATGTACTGTTGTGGGGATCTATTGTTCCTGTCAGGGATCTACTGTTGTCATGGATCTATTGTTGTTGTCGTGGGAACTTTTGTTCCCATCAGGGATCTATTGTTGGGGATCTATTGTTCCTGTTAGGGATCTACTGTTGTCATTGATCTAGTGGTGTTGTCGCAGGAACTTTTGTTCCCATCAGGGATCTATTGTTGTCGGGGGATCTATTGTTCCTGTTAGGGATCTACTGTTGTCATGGATCTATTGTTGTTGTCGCAGGAACTTTTGTTCCCATCAAGGAACTATTGTTATCGGAGGGTCTATTGTTCCTGTTAGGTTTCTACTGTTTTCATGGATCTATTGTTGTTGTCGCGGGAACTTTTGTTCCCATCAGGGATCTATTGTTCCTGTTAGGGATCTACTGTTGTCATTGATCTAGTGTTGTTGTCGCAGGAACTTTTGTTCCCATCAGGGATCTATTGTTGTCGGGGGATCTATTGTTCCTGTTAGGGATCTACTGTTGTCATGGATCTATTGTTGTTGTCGCAGGAACTTTTGTTCCCATCAAGGAACTATTGTTACCGGGGGATCTATTGTTCCTGTTAGGGATCTACTGTTGTCATGGATCTATTGTTGTTGTCGCGGGAACTTTTGTTCCTATCAGGGATCTATTGTTGTCGGGGGATCTATTGTTCCTGTTAGGGATCTACTGTTGTCATGGATCTATTGTTGTTGTCGCAGGAACTTTTGTTCCCATCAGGGATCTATTGTTGTTGGGATCTATTGTTCCTGTTAGGGATCTACTGTTGTAATGGATCTATTGTTGTTGTCGCAGGAACTTTTGTTCCCATCAGGGATCTATTGTTGTCAAGGGATCTATTGTTCCTGTTAGGGATCTACTGTTGTCATTGATCTATTGTTGTTGTCGCAGGAACTTTTGTTCCCATCAAGGAACTATTGTTGTCGGGGGATCTATTGTTCCTGTTAGGGATCTACTGTTGTCATTGATCTATTGTTGTTGTCGCAGGAACTTTTGTTCCCATCAGGGATCTATTGTTGTCGGGGGATCTATTGTTCCTGTTAGGGATCTACTGTTGTCATGGATCTATTGTTGTTGTCGCAGGAACTTTTGTTCCCATCAGGGATCTATTGTTGTCGGGGGATCTATTGTTTCTGTTGGGGATCCACTGTTGTCATGGATCTATTGTTGTTGTCACAGGAACTTTTGTTCCCATCAGGGATCTATTGTTGTCGGGGGATCTATTGTTCCTGTTAGGGATCTACTGTTGTTGTGGATCTATTGGTGTTGTCGCAGGAACTTTTGTTCCCATCAGGGATCTATTGTTGTTGGAGGATCTATTGTTCCTGTTAGGGATCTACTGTTGTCATGGATCTATTGTTGTTGTCGCAGGAACTTTTGTTCCCATCAAGGAACTATTGTTGTTGGGGGATCTATTGTTCCTGTTAGGGATCTACTGTTGTCATGGATCTATTGTTGTTGTCGCAGGAACTTTTGTTCCCATCAGGGAACTATTGTTGTCGGGGGATCTATGGTTCCTGTCAAGCATCTACTATTGCCAGCAGGGGATATACTGTTCCTGCCAGGGGATCTATTGATGCCAGTGTGTTCTAGTCTTGCTGTCTTCAAGAGGGACTTCATGCAGCCATTCTCTGTGCAAACAAGTGGCCTGTATGGAACTACAACCAGCATGCCTAGGCTAGGAAAATAGACATATAATAACTTACATTTGGCAGTGCAATCGGTCTCAGACAATATGTCCCAATCCTCGTATGTCAGTTGAGCAATGTCCAGCCAGGCATTGTTCCTCTTGAGTTGGTCCTTGTAACCGGGGTCCTTCTTGTTGTAGAGGCATTGTCTCTCTTTTATAAGCCTTATAAGGGACTCATTATCGACTGCCTCTCTCCTATTTCCTCCTCTGGTAGCCATGGTACATACAGAGATAATGTAGAAAATTAAAGTAATCCGTGCCAAGAAGGTGGGGACTGGGGACTGTGGAGTACCAGGGGGTTTCTGGGTAAATTCCTCTCTACTTCCTGTAAAAACGCCTCAGTTTGAACAGGGATCCGACTTGTAGGCGACTTCCATTGAAATCAATGGGTACATGTCGCCTACAAATCGGATTGAAGTCGTACAGGAACCTTTTCTAAAGTCGGAGCGATTGGAGTAGTGTGTATTAACACCGCTCCCATTCACTTGCATTGTTTTTCTCTACAGCACGACTTGAGACGACTTCAAGTGGAATCCCAAGTCTCCCCCGTGTGAAAAACTAAAACACAAACAAAATTAAAACAAAAATAAAACAAAAACAAAAGATCAAACAAAACAAACAATAAATAAAATACAAAACTAGTCTAAAAGATCATAAATAAAAGAAACAATTAAATATTTAAGTAATAAAACAGTGTTCCACAACCGTGGAGAAATAAATAGCTATATAAGCTATGTAGGAGCATTATATAGAAGTCTGGCACAATAGTTAGCTGACTAAGATGGGGGGAATGTTCAAAGAAAAAAACAAGAATAATAAGTGAAGCACAACATAATCCAGGGGTCTATGTAGTGAATATTAATAGGAGATAAAAAAAAAAGTTGAAAGATGCAGTAAAGTATAGATCCATCTTCATTTACTTCTCTTTAGTTAGGTGGTAATCTTTATGCGTGGTGTTCCGGAATTTAGAATTTTCTGTATTTTTTCTATCATCAGGAGAGAGTTCAGGAATGATACCCCAGGAATGTAGAAGTAGTAGGCCCTCTTGGGGCTTTGACACTACTGTAGTCGTTCCATTGTTGGTAATAATCAGTGTTGCAGGGTGTTTCCATTTATATTGAATTTTGTGGTTATTTAAAGCTTTGGTAGTTGTTTTCAGCTGTCTTCTTAGGTCCAGAGTATGTCGTGAGAGGTCAGCATATAGGTGAATGTCTTTATATGGTGTAGGCAGTATCGACAGTAATCTAGCTTTCGTTAGTAGTTTTTCCTTAGTAGGGAAAAAATATACTTTCATAAGGATGTCCCTAGGAATTGATGCATCCAGGTATTTTGGTTTAGGCAGGGCCGGAGTGGGACTCATTTTCAGCCCTGGAGTTTCATGCCTTAGACCAGCCCACTTTAGTTCACGACTATTAAAATAATGTAATTAAAACCTCAAAATATAAGTTTGCAATGGCGCACTGTTCTCTACAGCCTGTAATTCATTGTATTTTTCAAAAAATATTTCCAATTCAGTGCAAATACAGTAAGTTTTGCTTCACAGTGAAGATTTATTAGAACAATAAATAACAGGACCCTCCTCGCATCTCTGTACCCTCCCCGCACCTCTGTATCCTCCTCATACCTCTGTACTCTCCCCGCACCTCTGTACCCTCCCAGCACCTCTGTACCCTCCCCGCACCTCTGTACCCTCCCCGCACCGCTGTACCCTCCCCGCACCTCTGTGTTCCCCCTCTGGACCCCTCCCCCAATATCTGTTCTCTCTGTACCCTTCCCCACATATCTGTACCCCCCACCTCTGTAACTTCCTCCCCCACACCTCTGTTCCCCTCCGTACATATTGTAAATTACAATATAAACCTGACAGCAGAAAAAAAAATGTTTTTTTTTTTTTCAGGTTGGTTACTGGGTGTGCTGCCTGTTTTTCCCCTACCTGTGAAAATCTGCCCTGGCCGCTGCCATGTATCCGGCACCAAAGCCGCCCCCCCCACGAAAAAAAAAAAGACCCCCGATCCGTCCTTTTATTTAATCGGCTCCTGCGGCCGCCTTCCGGCTCCCTTATAAATTTAGCCCCCGACGCGGCAGCCTGTAGCATGGCACTTGCGCCAGTGCATGGACAACCAGCGCCCAGGGCGAACATGCCGAGCTGCGCCCCCCCATAACCAATTATCTTACACACAAAAATATATATATATATTGCAGAGGTCAGAATTGGATAAATTACAAGGATCAGGAGCAGTGTGTACAGTGGTAGAGTATGTACAGTAATATACAATATCACATACATGTGGGACCAAAATCCCTCTGCTGCAAAAACATTTTGTGAAGGAGATAAAAACACACTCCTGGTACTGTAAAATACTATAACATATAATGTGAATAACTCCCAAATATTCAAATAACTCTAGTCAAATTCTTATGGTTCATTTTTACACAATTTTTTTTGTTTTGGAGTTACTACCAAACTCCCAGTGCTGCAAACAAACACACAGTGCAAAGTACTATTAAAGTGCACTTTAAACAAACAGTCCACTAGAGCAGTGGTCTCCAAACTGCGGCCCTGGGGCCAGATATGGTCCTTTGCTTGCCTTTATCCGGCCCTTGAGGAATAATTCCTGCCACTGACATCAACATTGGAGCACTATTCCTTCCAATGATGGGGCATAATTCCTTCCACTGACATAAAAAAAGGGCACTATTCCTCCCAACGACACCAGATCGGACATTGTTAACTCCCACTGGGCACAGTTTGGCCCCCCTGAAGTCTAAAAGACATTAAACTGTCCCTTTCTTTAGAGAGTTTGGAGACCCCTGCACTAGAGAGCAAGTGCTCTTGTGTGGATGTGGGAAACCCCCTCACTGGGACATTGTTTTCTGACAACAGGGACTCCCCCCTATCAAATACACTGATCAGCACTGCTTCTGTTTGGCTGCAAACAGCTAATTGAACAAGGATTTCCAGCAGAAGTGGATATAACAATTGGTATCTGTCTAACAGAGAGGATTACACACTGATCTAAAATTCAGCCCCTGCTGAACCCAATGAATTCTGATGTGTGTACTCAGTTCTACCTTGTACTTTTCTTCAGGGGGCTCTCTGCAGTTCTGTTACTGGTCCCCTGTAGCTCCTGTGTCAGTTAGGAGTGACAGTGGTCACACTCCAGCCTCCACTTTGGACCATACAGGGTTAATCTTCCTCTATATGTGATAGGGATGAGGAGAAGAGCACTAGAGCTGGCTGAAGCATAGAATTAAGTAAAAAAAACACTATACAGTACCTCCATTCTCCCCCCTCCCCCACTGCAAGAGTGGACTTTTTTGAAGTGTGGCTGGTATAAGAAATCACATCCTTTGCTGTGTAATGCTTATATTCTTGAACAGGTTAGGAATTAGTGTTACATTTCATAGATGTAATCCACATACACATTATATCTTATTAATAATCATCATTTTTTGAAGATATAAAGTGTATGTGGATTACATCTATGAAATGTAACACTAATTCCTAACCTGTTCAAGAATTTTACTTTCACTTTCAATAAACCTGCAGTGAAAAGTGCAGGGCACATTTGTAATCACATTATGGAATGCAGAGCAGTCGGGACTCACAGTAGAAGAGGATCCAGTCTGTCACCCATGATTTACAAATCTTCACTCTGCCCTGGAGGAGCGCTCTGCTGTGTGCTGCTGGGCGGGAACCAAAGATCCATGCTGCAGTGTTGTGAGTTTCTCTTCCTGTTCCGCCCACATGCTCTTTCACTGGGACTGTACCAACTCCAATCGGGGGGGGGGGGAAATATAGGAACTCAAGAAGGGAGCCTGGAATGGAGTGCAACTGCTGCTGCAGAGAAGTGAGCAGGAGCGATAATCCTTGATGTAGGCAGGTAACAGGGGCATACAAGTTTTACAGCCATATTATGATATTTTGTGGACAGAGTTTTCGAACCGGCCCACAACCAGACCAGCCCACCGGGATACTTCCCGATTCTCCCGATTGGCCACTCCGGGCCTGGGTTTAGGTATGCGATGAATTTGGTCTATCATGCGCTCAATCTGGGAGGTTTCAGGCAACATAGTAGCTATCAAATCATTTGCATATTTTAGTAGGTCATTAGGAGGTATGGATTCAGGGACTCCCCTCAGTTTAATATTATTCCTCCCTGAGCGTTCCTCCAGGTCTGCGAGTTTAGCTCTGACCCACATATTATCCGCCATTTGGTCTTTGTATGCGTCAACCAGGTCGTTCAAAGTATAAGAGTGTTCAGCCATTTTGTTTGTTACATGAATGACCCTGTCACCTAGACCTTTCATTTCCATTAAAAAGTTATTCGTCATAATGGAAATATTTGACATGAGTGATGTTTGTAATGAAATAAGCATGTCCTTCATTGTAGTGTCTAACACTGGTAAACCAGTTGTGGGGTAGTTAATTATCGATGACGCACCTTCTGGGCCTGTGTGATTATGCTGTATTGCTGCCATACCTGGATACATAATCTGTGCTGCGTCATCAATCCTACTCCTAGTTTTCACCGGGCTCTGTGTAGATGGACTACACAAGAGAGATTTGGGGGTTTGGATCAGGGGAATACCGGATTCCCATGTTTGGGGATCGTCGTCCGGGAGGTCTGTATAAGACGATGGCTTCTCTGAGGTACCTCCGCGGTCGTCATCTTGTGTCTGTTTTCCCAACGAATCAGACATATCCGATCGAATAGTATGTTTATCTGCCAGTTTTTGATCTTTCCTTTTGCGAGTTTGCATCGGGCACTTTCCTCTCCCGGTAAGCGAGTATTTTCGTCTGATCGTTATAGGGATTAAGCTTGTTTAGCCGCTAAAACCCCCGGTTTCTGTCAGAGCTATGTGCTCAAGCAGCCATTACGATCGCTTGCAAGCCACGCCCCCCATATATGCATTTCTTGATCATCTGATTGAGGGCGATTACTGCTGTGCAAAATGTAAGCACATTGTTTTCCTAGAAGCCCAGCTTCTGAATCTGGGGAAGCAACTGTCAGCACTGGGAAGACCCTCTACATTAAAGGAGAGCCAGGAACTTACACGCCAGGTGACGTCAGGTGCCAGCACAGAGACGGGTGGAGACAAAGAAGTGCAGGCACTAGAAAATAGTAGATGGGTGACAGACAGGAAGGGTAGAGGGGGAAGTGCCAGGGAGGCCGATCCAAGGCTGGAGCATCCCAATAAGTATGCTCCATTGAGTGACATTGGTGAAACCAGTCAGGGACCAGCACTGCTGGAGCTGAGGGACTCTCCTAACTCCCGGGAAGAACTCCTCCAGTGGGAGTGGGGGGGAAGCGAAGGGAAAGGAAAGACAGATTCTGGGGGTAGGGGACTTAATTGTTAGAAGGACAGAGAGGCCAAACTGTAACACAGACCTGAAGCGCGAACTGTATGTTGTCTACCGGGCACTTGGGTTCGGTACATCATGGCAGTGGTGTATTTAGGTTTTGTGCTGCCCTAGGCCTGACTAAACTCGTGCACCCCCCTAATTTAAATATGACCCACCGCTTCCTGTCAATACCACATCCCTTTCTGTTTAGGAGTGGGGACACTAGTTCTTGGGCCTGGGGGTGGGGCATTGGATTCCCTTCATTTGCACAGATTTCCTCTCATTTCCTGTTTGGCTATGGGGCAGGAAGTGTAGGGAAATCTCTGCAATGGGACAGGGATGGTAAAAAAAAACTGACAGGGGCTATAACCCTCCCTTACTCTATCCAAAATGAAAAAAAAAGTGTTGTCTATAGTTCTACTTTAAGCACAAATGTCTGATAATTTAATTGTTTTCCTTTTTCTTTTTCTTTTTTACTTTCAAAAGATTTTTATTTTGAAAATATAAAAAACAATCATCAAAGACAAAAAATAGACAGGAATGCTAAGCTCAAATCCAGTATAAACAGAGCATAAAGCATACAGACAATTACAGAACAACTATCATGGTGAATAATAAATGCAAACGAGACAAAAGGGAATAAAAAAATAATAATAAAAAAAAGAAAAATCACATGAAAAGAAAAATCACCATAAAGGAATCAAACAATCAGGCCTCTATATCACTCACACCCCTGAAGGGATCTAACTGTGTGAGCGATTCTAAGACCAAGTTAACATGTGTCGCCTGTGACTGCCTGTAGGCATTTAACCCCTCAACAGATACCCAAAATTATCCTTAGTAAAACATCAACAGAAAAGAGAAGGAAGATCCTTCATAGCACAACAGAAAGAGGAAGAACAGACCAGAAAAAGAAAAAAGATAAAAGCTCCTCCTCCAGAGTGCCCACAGTAGTATAAGAAATTACAACTACTCCCAAGGTCGACCACTGCCTACATCCTCGGTCCAGGACTCCCAAGCCTCCTCAAACTGTTGGGAAGTGTCTAATAGGAAGCTCACCAATTTTTCTTGTGACATAATCTACAAAATGTTGTGTTTAGCAGCTCGAAGAGATACCTTATGAAGCTTCCAGGATTTCGCTATAGTAAGCTTGACTCCCAAAAGAATGAAAAATATAAGTCTCTGGACATATTTTGAAATCTTAGGAATTCGGAAATTTAGGAGAGCTATAGAAGGAGACTTCGGAACCCTGACCCCTGTAACCTTGAAAATCATATAAAAAATCCTATTTCAGTGGTCTCTAATTCTAGGGCAGTCCCACCATACATGTAACATCGTGCCCTCCATTTGACAACCCCGAAAACAGAGAGGAGATGCTGAAGGAAAAATCCTTGAGAGTCTCGATGGAGTCAAATACCACCTAGTAAGGCAAGCTTCCGATAGGGAAGTATTAAGAATACCTTTGTAAGATCGAAATAAGGCTGAGTGCCAGATACTTAAGTTCCAGTCCTCCTGCAAATCAGCTTCACAGGCAGTCCTATAAGTAAGTTTCACATCAGAATGGGCACGTGACGAATAGATAATCGAGATCCCACCCCTCTGCTCCGTGGCCTGACCACACCAAAGCTCATATAGGGAAAATTGGGGTGGAATAGGCTTCATCTTCCAAACAGTGTAAATAGTGAGAAATTTGTGAAAACCTAAAGCGCTCAGAATCAGGGAGGTCTAAATCTTTTTTTTTTTTTGCCAAATCTTTTTTATTACATTTTTGAACAATAGACCGTTTCAAAAAACAACAAAACAAAACAACAACAAAAAAAAAAAAAAAAAAAGGGGTGAAAATCTTGGTACATAGGCAGCAGACAGATAGTGCTTAACAAGTCATGACAGTTTTAGCATGTGATCTGGACAGTGCATGACAGGTATATGCGTACTCGGGACACAGCTGATATCCAGTGCGTCAGACATCTCCTCCATAACCAGGAGCAGCTATTCCCCAATCAGGTATACAATGCTCCCGTACCCCTCTACAGCAAGGTATCCATAACTATTCCGTAACCTCGCCTCCTGACAATCAAGCCGTTGTAGGTTCCGCTAACCAGGTACGCCAAATTTTGTTGTATTTCAAGGGGCACCCTCTATTTTCATATGTATCTTTATATAGGGGAAGGTTCTCGTTTACAAGACGCTTCCATCGAGCCAGAGAAGGCATCGTGGGTTTCTTCCAATGCATAGCTATATTTTTCCGAGCATAAAAGAGCAATAACCCAATCAGAGTTCTCCTCGCAACAGTCGGCACCAGCGTGTCTATCAGGCCCAAGAGGCACACTCCCATCGTCATTGGCACCGTAATCAGGGCGACTAGGCCAATCAAATCCAGCACTTCAGTCCAATATTGCTGGATCTTAGGACAAGCCCAGAAAATATGTGTAAAGTCTCCCGGGGAGACTCCACACCTCCAGCATTCTGCAGAGAGCTCAGGTTTCATTTTATGAAGCCTATGAGGTGTGAAGTACGCTCTGTGTACTATTTTAAACTGTACAAGTCTGTCTCACAACGAAACTAGGGAGCTAAAGGGGAAATCCCAGACATCATCCCAGTCATCGTTGTCCAGCGTAGGGATATCTCTTTGCCAACAAGCCCAGAGCTTATCCATGGGAGGGAGAGACACAAATATCAGATGCTCATACAGACGAGATGTTGGTTTTTCAGCACATCTGGAGCGAAGTGTCCTCTCCAACCCTGACTGAACCACCATGCAGGAGGAATGTGGGAATTGGGCATTAAACGCATGTGACAGTTGTAGGTACCGAAAAACATAATGATCCGGTAGATTATGAGTCTGTGTGAGTCGGGACAAGGGAATTAAAGTATTGTTCTCTGTTATATGCGATATAAGTTTGATGCCATACTTGGTCCAGACATAGGGATCTGGCATGTTGTAGAGATGAGGTATATTCGGGTTCAGCCAAAGCGGAGCGTTCGGCGAGATCTCAGTAGATCTGTATTTCTCCACCGTCAACCCCGCTCTCCATGCGCGTATGGTGGTGCACATGGAGGGGGTCAGGGGGTAGGGGGCACGAGGTCCCCTATAAACCAGCAATTTGAGTGCCTCCAATAAACCTACCACTGCCGCCTCCAGGGCTATAGCTGAATTTGAGGCATCCGGATCTAGCCACCACGCCACTGTCACCAGTTGTGCGGCAAGGTAGTATTTAAAACAATCTGGGAACGCCATACCCCCTTGTGTTTGCGGTCTCATTAAGGTGCTTAGTTTATATCTCGGTGGGGAGGAACCCCAGAGGAAGGAAGAAAAGATCTGATTAAGCCTTTTAAAGAAAGATTTTGGAATCCACTGCGGGGAATGACGAAAAAGGTAACTGAGTCCGGGAACGATCTTCATTTTAATGAGGTTAATTCGGCCCCATAAGGACAGCGGCAAATTACTCCACGCTTTGAGCTTAACCTTTATATCCAGCAACACTGGGTCTAAGTTGAGAGAAATAAAGTCTGTTGCTCGGGGGGAGACAATTACACCCAGGTATTTGAAAGTGTCTACCCACTGAAGGGGAGTGTCAGAAGGGGATGTCGTCCTCGCTGCTTGGTCAATTGGGAATAGTAACGATTTGGACCAGTTAACCTTTAATCCCGTGACCCCCGCAAAATCGTTCAGCACTGTCAGCGCACCCTGTAATGACTGACCCGCATCCCCGAGAAAAAGGAGCATGTCGTCAGCGTATAGTGCCACCCTCTCCTCCAGCAGCCCTATGCGCAGACCCCTGATGTGCGGGGACGTGCGCAGCGCCTCCGCCACCGGTTCCACTGCAAGGGCAAATAGTGCCGGGGAGAGAGGGCAACCCTGAGGGAGGTCTAAATCTTTAATACACTTATTAAGGGAGATGGCACCTGCAGGAGTGAAGAAATGTCCAATGCGGACCATCCCCTTGTTTAACCACCATCTAAAGGCTCTAATGACCATCCCAGGGGGGAAAGTCCGGATTGTTAAATAAATGGGCCAGAAGCCTGCAAGAGGAAACTAGAGATGAAGGCTGTTTTAATTTATCCCAAAAGGCAAAAGTGTGGGAGAGGGAAGGGGAGAGAATTGGAGGACTAGTTTTTGGGGGGCACCAAAGGAGGAAGTCTAGGGTAAAAGAGGGAACCATTTTTGCCAACGCATGTAATTTGCCCAACACATTGGGATATTTAGCTAGAATATTTTTTCAATCTCCCGTGGGGATGTCCCGTTGTTAATTCCCTTTATTTTTTACATTATTTAAAATACTTATGGTTGGGGCGTGGCCAGGCAGCGGATGTAGCCGGACGCATCTTCAGCTCCTCTCCGCCGAATCTCCTGAATTGATCCTGCTACACTACCCGGCTCACCTACTACAACGGCCCGATCGCTGCTGTAAGGTCCCTGGAGTGTCCCGGTGCCGTCTGAGTCCCGATCCACGAAGGATGCCCGCGTCTAATCCGCCACACGCGGCCCGCTCCGGAGACAGCATGCCAGGCCAAAATGGCGCCCAGGCCCAACGCACGCCAAAGGAGAGGCACAAGGAGGGGGCGGAAAGACTGTTCTCCAGGGTGCTTGTTCCAGACCCTAGCACTAACCCAGGACTGCAGGGGAGATCGGGTGGCTCCTCAGATGCGGATGACACTGTCCCCCTGGAAGATGGATGCGGATCAGGGTTCCTTTGGAACGCAGTGAGTACTCCTGATGACACCCCTGTTAGGCCGCAGGCCTCCACCAGTCCTATCTCTGATGGTGAACCCTCATTAAGAGACATATTCATGGCCATAACCTCCTGTAACACCTCCATTGCTGCCCTGGCCACTGATATTAAAGGAGTCAAAGCAGAAATAACTTTCCTGAGACAGGATGCACAAAAGCTAAGGGAAAGGACCTCTGCGGTGGAGGGGAGAGTGAGCTCCATTGAAGATGATATGGCTCCCGTGCAGAGGGACCTTACATATAACAACCACCTACTTACACAGCATTCATCTCGTTTGGAAGAATTGGAGAATAGGATGAGAAGGAATAATGTGAGATTAGTGGGACTACCTGAGAGGGCGGAAGGAAAGAATCCTGTTGAATTTATTGAAAACTGGCTGATAACTGCGTTTGGCAAAGAAGTGTTCACCCCATTGTTTTCCGTGGAGAGGGCTCACAGAGTCCCAGCTAGACCTCCTCCTCCTGGAGGCCCTCCCAGACCCTTCCTATTCAAACTGCTCCATTATAAAGATAGAGATGCTATACTACATAATGCCAGAGTCAAACCTGCAGTTATGAGAGTTGATAATGCTAAGATCTCCTTTTTCCCTGATTTCTCTGCTGAACTGCAAAAGCATCGTGCTAAGTTCCTTGATGTCAAACGTCACCTCAGAGACCTAGATGTAAAATATGCTATGCTGTACCCCTCCCGACTGAGAGTGGAGGCCCTGGGCTCTGTCCACTTTTTTGATCTACCATCTGCGGCTGCACAGTGGTTGGATAGAGAAGAAAGATCGATCAGGGATAACCGCACTAGACGCCGTGCTCAGCAAGATGAGTGATGTACAACCTGATTCTTACTGATGCCCATACCTGGTCGTCAAGGCGGAAGAGTTGCTGATGTTTTACCCCTTCTTTGCTCATTGTCTGAGCTACCTGTTTCAGCTGTTAAGAAGATTGGACGCTTTTGTGCGCTTCCACTGCAGCCCCCATGTTGGCCTGGTACAGGCCTCTCTTTGCCATGGTGCATTCAAGTTTGGCCATGTTGGCCCGTTATTTCCTGTTAATTTTTATTTTATTTTTGTTTCTATTTCTACTGATATTCCCCTTTTTGGAAGGCTCTTACATGGGACATTCGCCACCGCTACCCCACCTGCTCCAGGGGACCACGGTCCCCATCGTGACTACTCCACTTATTAGACATGTCCTGCTGGGACTTCCACCATTGCTACATGACTTTCACTCTTTTATTTACTGTCCTCCCGATTTATTGACTGCTTTATTGATGCCTATATATTTTAGTGCTCTTTACTGCCCCGCCTCAGGGCGATCTGGGCAAGCCGGAAACATCCTTAATGTGTTAATGTGTGCATTGTCGTGTCTAAGATAACTAGAATTATGTCCTGGAATATTAGGGGGCTAGGTAACCCTGTCAAACGATTGGCTGTGCTCCACACAATTAAGAGGGTAACTGCTGAAGTTGTCTGTCTACAGGAGACTCACTTCTCCCCGTCCTCCACGCCTCAATTTGCTGTGCGGCAGTTCAGCCACCAGTATCACTCTACTTTTTCGGTGTACTCGAGAGGGGTGAGTCTCCTGATCAAGCGGGGGGTACAGTTCTCGATGATAGAGGTCGTACTAGACCCTGATGGTCGATATGTTTTTGTTTTCTGTTCCCTCTACGGGACCAAATGTATTATTGCAGGGATGTATGTCCCCCCTCCATTTTCTACTACCATCCTGAGACTACTAACTGACTTTGTTGTCCGCTTCCCGGGTGTCCCGGTACTGGTGATTGGTGATTTCAACAATTGCCTAGACCAGGCCAAAGATAGATTGTCTGTACGTGGGGGGAGTGAACCACTGAGAAGGACTGGGCCTACCCCGTTTGCCCGTCTGCTGTCAGAAATGGGCCTGATAGATGTCTGGAGGGTACGTAATCCAGAGGCCAGGGTATACTCATGTCAGTCTGCTTCTTTGGGAGGACTGTCCAGAATAGACCTGGGGCTGGGAAATGAATTACTTCTACCAATGTTGGATTCCTCCCAATACCATCCCCGGCAGGTATCTGATCATTCCCCCCTAACGATAGATGTCCGCTTTGGGATGAGTAGGGGCAATACCCTTTGGAAGCTTAACCCTTTCTGGCTCTCGCTAATCCCTGATCCAGACCCTATGCCAGATCTTCTTAACACCTTTTTTAGACATAATCTAGGTTCTGCAGGGCTGGATGTAGTTTGGGAGTCAGCCAAAGCTTTCATGAGAGGACAGTTTATCAGAATAATCTCCCAGATTAAAACCTCTACTAAAGAATGGGAGTTGTCAGTCCTGAAGGAGGCAGGAGCCTCTGAGGCAAAATATGTTGCAGATCCCACAGATGAGACAAAACGCTCATGGTTAGCTGCTCAGTCTATGTTGAGAGATCTGTCACTGCAACTTGCTGAGAATAAACGTTTTTTCTTGCAACAAAGTCACTTTGAGGAGGGTGAGAACACAGGGCATATGCTAGCATTGCTGGCTAGGTCACAACAATCATCCTCTCACATTATATCTATATTGGATGCCAACGGTACTCCATGCTATTCCACTGGTGACATCACGGAGACTTTTAAACTCTTCTTTCAGGATGTTTACTCGTCCAAGGTTAGGCCCTCCAGGAGTGACATTTGCTCCTTCCTGGATAAATACCCCCTACCTTGTTTGGCCGCATCAGATGTGGCTCAACTTAATGCCCCTCTAACTGAGGAGGAGTTATTGGAGGCTCTGTCTCATGCTAAAAATAGTCGAGCCCCGGGTGCTGATGGTCTACCATCTGAGGTGTACAAGCGATATTCGTCTATACTTCTTCCCAATTTACTTAAAGTGTATAACCACGCATTCGAGAAGGGTTTTCTTCCTTCTTCCATGAATGAAGCCATTATAGTGGTACTGTTGAAACCCGGCAAAGACGCTTTGTCTCCGGATTCCTATAGACCAATATCGCTACTCACTTGTGATGTTAAACTGCTGGCTAGGATACTGGCGAATCGGTTGGCCAACTGTATACAAAAAGTGATTCATAGAGACCAATCCGGGTTTATTCCAACTAGGTCCACGTCCCAAAATTTACGCAGACTCTTCCTGAACCTGCAAATCCCCATGGACAACATGGGCAACAGGGCGATACTGTCATTGGATGCCGCTAAGGCATTCGATAGTGTGGAATGGCCATATCTATGGGAGGTATTGACTAAATTTGGAGTAGGTCCCTCATTCCTAAGATGGGTCCAGTTATTATATAGTGCCCCAACGGCGAGAATACGCATTAATGGGGGGGTCTCGGACTCCTTTAGCCTGGCTGGAGGCACCCGCCAGGGGTGTCCTCTTTCACCCCTGCTGTTTGCCATGGCCTTAGAGCCTCTGGCTATCCATGTTAGGGAATCACAAGATATAGTAGGATTCTGTAGGGGCCCCAGAGAGGATGTTGTCTCCCTGTATGCGGATGATACTCTCATATACCTGGGTGACACTGTCGAATCCCTGCAAAATGTGATGAGCCTGATGGCTGCCTTCGGGCAGCTATCGTGTTTCAGCATTAACTGGAACAAATCAGTACTTATGCCCCTAGATCCTCTCACGGGCCCATTGCCTGCCTGCGCGAGAGCCATTGCTGTAGTCAATGAATTTAAGTATTTAGGAGTGCAGGTTACACCGGATCCTACTCATTATCTGGATAAAAATTTGTCCCCTTTGCTTCAGAGGTTTCGGCTGAAGTGCTCTGCCTGGCAGAAACTACCACTCTCTGTTACTGGCAGAGTTAATCTTATAAAAATGGTATGGGCCCCTCAACTCCTCTAGGTCTTTCACAACGCCCCAGTCTGGATAACACATAAATGGTTTTCCCGAATAGATGCTCAATTCAGGGAACTAATTTGGAACAACAAACCGGCACGTATCAGCCTGCGCACTTTGCAACTCGCAAGGGACCAGGGTGGTATGGCGGTACCCAATGCCAGAAACTACTATGTGGCTTCACAACTCCAACACCTGGGTAATTGGGGGGAGGTGGATAACTCTGACACTATTAGGTCCCTCATAGTCCCCGGGAACTCTAATATTCCGGCACTGGCATACCTTGATGCAGGTCTCACGCAATTTCCAAACACTCTCCCCACTATTAAACTATTGAATAAATTATGGGAATACGTAAGGTCCCTCTTTAAGATCAGAGCGGTCTGCCAGTTCACCCCAATATGGGGGAACAAATATTATAAGGAACTGTTCAAGCTCCAAGAGTTCAGTCTATGGGAGGGATGTCCTCTTGACAAGTGAGAAGACGGGAATGATATCTCGGATATATACCAGGCTTCTCAATTTGACCCACGACGCAGGTGGACTTCCCTGTAGGAAGGGATGGGAGCGAGACTTGGGGCCTATAGATGGAGACGTATGGGATCTTTGCCTGACGTCTGCTCCCCAGGTCTCATTTGTACCTCTTGCATAGGGTGTATAGAACCCCAGCCAGATTACATAAATGGGGCATCAGGGATTCGCCTCTGTGTCCGAAATGTGAAGCACATACCGGTGATCTACTACACATGATGTGGAAGTGTCCCAAACTTTTTCGTTACTGGAAGTATGTACTTGACACTATTTCTATGGTGTTTCAGATACCAACCTTGCGGGACCCAGTTGTGTGCCTGCTTGGTGCCCTGGAGTTGCCCAAGTTGTCGCCCAACGGGCATGTTGCTGTGCTACGTCTACTTTACATCGCTCGCAAAGAAATTGCGCGGCACTGGATTACTCCGAGGGTACCAGTGGGTGGGCAGTGGGTAAAGCGAGTTAATAGCATTCTAATTCGTGAGAAACTCACATATCAACATCGCAATGTCCTACGAAAATTTTACTCAATGTGGCAACCCTGGTTAGATGTCCCGGGATTAGGCCCCCTTCAGCTGGTGAGGGATAGACTGTTGCTAGGATAACCTATCCGTGGCAGGGATGGAACAGGTTTGGGCTATGTGATAGCATGAGAGGTGTGGACAAACTAGTGGAGGTGATGTGCTGCACAAAGTTCTAAGTGGTAGCTGGCGATTGAGAATATGTAGGAGAGCCATGACTGTGTTACAGCCTTCAGTTACTGTTCTCACTATAACTCTGAAAGTTCTTTCCTTCTTCATTCTTTGTTTGTTTTTCTTTTTTCTCTTTTCTTTTCTTTCTCCCTCCCTTTTTATTTCTTCCTTTTTCTCCCCTCCTGTAGTCGTGTTAGGCTACAGTGAACACACTCAGGCTCTGTCAACTTGGATTCACTCCTTATTATGCAGTATCATATGCATTGGTACTCCTATCCTCATGTTTGCTTTATTTGCACTTCACTAATTGATTGTACTTATACTGATGATCGTTGCAGGATTAGTTATTGTATTGATGTAAGGCTCTGCTGAATGTCTGCACCTGCCAATGCAAAAATCTAAATCATGACCTGTTTGTGTATGTCTATGTACTTTTTCTTTGTTTACAATAAACTTTTTCTGATTTAAAAAAAAAAATACTTATGGTTATATTACCACTTGGGAATTTCTACGGGACTGCTCCAACTTGGCATCCGGACCGCTTTACTTTTATGTTGTCCATGTTTGTCTTAGTCCTGTCTTATGTGTTTCTTGCCAGCACCTTACAGTGAACTAGTTTCATGGGTGCAACTCTGGCCGGCCATTATTTGTTGGTAGCTTTTTTATTGATTGATTCACTTACTCTTTAAATCAGGGGTCTCAAACTCAAATTACCTGAGGGCCGCAAGACAAGTTTTCATATCCCATGGGGGGCCGCATGCAAACTTTCAAACTTCAAAAAATGTACTGGTGTCAGCGAACGTATTAATAACCCCCAGCTCTGTGTCAGCGGACGCATTATTAACCCCCAGCACTGGTGTCAGCGGACACATTATTAACCCCCAGCACTGGTATCAGCGGACGCATTATTAACCCCCACCACTGGTGTCAGCGGACACATTATTAACCCCCAGCACTGATGTCAGCGGACACATTATTAACTCCCAGCACTGGTGTCAGCGGACACATTATTAACCCCCACCACTGGTGTCAGTGGACACATTATTAACCCTCAGCACTGGTGTCAGTGGACACATTATTAACCCTCAGCACTGGTGTCACTGTCAGCGGACACATTTTTAACCCCCAGCACTGGTGTCAGCGGACACATTATTAACCCCCACCACTGGTGTCAGCGGACACATTATTAACCCCCAGCACTGATGTCAGCGGACACATTATTAACTCCCAGCACTGATGTCAGCGGACACATTATTAACTCCCAGCACTGGTGTCAGCGGACACATTATTAAACCCTAATATTGGTGTCAGCAAACACATTATTAACCCTGACCACTGCACTGCACTGCACACGGACCACTGCACACGGACCACTGCACTGCACACGGACCACTGCACTGCACACTGCCGACAGACCACTACACTGCCGACAGACCACTACACTGCCGACAGACCACTACACTGCCGACAGACCACTACACTACACACTGACCACTCACCATCATGGCACAGCACATCAAGGCTCACAGCCCAGCAAATTAGGGCACAGCACATCAGGGTACAGGGCACAGCATATCAGGGTACAGCACATCAAGGCACAGAGCCCAGCAAATAAGGGCACATGGCACAGCACATCAGGGCACAGCACATCAGGGTACAGGGCACATGAGGGCACAGGGCACATCAGGGCACAGCGCAGATCAGGGTACAGGGCACAGCACATCAGAGCACAACAGGGTACAGGGCACAGCACATAGGGGTACAGCACAACAGGCCACATCAGGGTACAGAGCACAGCACATCAGGACAGGACATATCAGGACAAGGCACATGGCACATCAGGGTACAGGACATGGCACATCAGGGTACAGGGCACATGAAACAGCACATCAGGGTACAAAGCCCAGCAAATCAGTGTACATGGCACCAGTGTTGTAAGTAACGGAGTTACAATAAACGCAGTTACCTAACGCAGCCCCTTTTGAGGGTAACGAGTAATCTACCTGATTACTCTTCCCCTCACAGTAACGCAGTTCCCATTACTTGGGCGGCATTACCGCAATTACATCTACCGCCACTAGATGGCAGCAGAGTAATTGCTTCTGCTAGTGCTGTGAACATAAATATGGGTGGAACTCCGCTTTAGAATCATGTGACCGCTGTGATGGCCTGTCACAGCAGTCTGAAAACTGCCAATCGCAAGGAGCCCTGGATACAATGAGCCCCACCCGCCTCACACTGACCTATTATCGGGGAACAACTCACATCGATCACACACACTGTGTGCGCAACCTGATCAATGATCCGGGGAACACATGGCCGGAACAAAATGTTCCATAGAACAAACGTTCCCTATACAACACAGTGTACACAGCGGTCTAGTGGTCAACATGGTAAGTGCAGGACACCTATACAGACCAATAATCAGCAGGTTATTTTTGATCAGTGATTTCATCTCTTCATCAGACAACAAAGAAAAATCTGACATCCCCATTCCAGATCCCTTGCATCTAATAAAGCTTATATAAGATAAATAAAATAATAAACAATAAACTATAGAAAATTCTAATAAATCCTAATTTAAGATTTTAAATTACAGATTCTGTAAAGTCAAGGGAATGTATATTATAAACATACATTTTCATCCAGCTTATAATTTGGATGTAATATGTAGCAGATGGATAAGTGTTTTAAGTCCTATTAGCTGCACATACATGGTGGGACAGATGCACCTAGGCTGGGATATACACGAGATCACCATACAACAAAGCATTGTAGAATATTAAAAAAAAATTCAGTTACTTTGCTGAGTAACTAATTACTTTTTCAATGTAGTAACTGAGTCACTAACGCAATTACTTTTTCGAAAAAGTAATTTGTAACTGTAACTAATTACTTTTTTAAAGTAAGATGAGCAACACTGCATGGCACACATCAGGGCACATGGGGCATATCAGGGCACATGAGAGCACATCAGGCATAGCACATCAGTACAGGGCACATGGCACTACAGGGCACAGGGTACCCTGATGTACAGAGCCCAGGCACATCAGGGTACATGGGGCACATGGCACATCAGAATACATCAGGGTACCTGGGGTACATGGCATATCTGGGTACATGGGGTACATCAGGGCACAATCAGAGCACATCAGGCATACCTCCCAACGAAGTTGTTGAGCCGAGGGGGGTCCGCAGATCATAGTTGATAAGCGGGGGGTCCGCGGATCTGAGTTGTTTGGGGGGGGTCTGCAGATCAAAGTTGTTTAGGGGCTTGGAGTTCCACAGCTTGGAGTTGTTAAACGGAGATTTACCGCGAATCGCAGGGATTTAACGCAAATCGCGGGGATTTACCGCGAATCGCAGGAAATTTACCGCGAATCGCGGGGATTTATCGCGAATCGCGGGGATATGCCGCAAATCGCGGAGATTTTTTTTTTTTGTTCAATAAATTTTTATTATTATGAAGCATACAAAATATACAGGTACAAAGAGAAAAAGAGAAAAAAAAAAAAAAAAGGTAAAGGAAAGCCATTCCAAAATGTAGGACATGCAGCAAATCAGGTATAGTATAACCAAATACGATCAGGTAATGAGAAACAAAGTGGGAGGGGAGGGGCAGACAGTGCAGTCCGTCCAATATAAGGAACAGAGACCTTCTCTACGTCATACAACCAGAACATATTGAACATTGTTAACACATCTCTACTGAAGGTAACCCCGATACAGTATTTCAATGAGATTGTGCTTAAACTGAAATGCTGAAACTAAAGTAACCAATATTGGAATGTAAAGAGGGAGGAAAGAAGAAAATAAGAGAAATATAAGAAGGTAAGAAAGGAAAAGATAAAGATAAGGTTGGGGGGGGGAGAGGGGTAGTCCGCCTCAGGTGGCCACCATGTGCATACAGGTAGGGTAAACATATTAAATAAGAGCAATGTAATACCACAATTCAGGACATAAGATTGGCATATGTAGTAGTAAATTTGAAAGCGAACCAGTCAGCCCATATTTTAATCGCTAAGTCAGATTTATTTCTATTAGAAAGTGTGAGGTCCTCCATACGGTATGTATGGTCAACTACCTCCAACCATTGACGCAGGGTTGGGACCGTGGTCAATTTCCAAAACCTAGGAATTAGGGATTTCGCCGCATTTAAGAAGTGCGGTGTTAAAGATTTCCTATATGAGCTGACTGGTGCGCCTCTACAACGTAACAGAACAACCCCAGGGTCATCTGGGGTCTCAAATCCCTGTATTTCCTTCATACAAGCAAGAACAGAGTTCCAAAAGGGGCGTATATTTGGGCAAAACCACCAAAGGTGAGCGTGTGTTGCTCGGTTTCCGCAACCCCTCCAGCAGAGAGGGGAAGATTGGGGGAAAATTCCATGAAGTGTCGCAGGGGTGAGGTGCCATCTAGTGAGAACTTTGTAGTTCACCTCCGCTGTCCTGGAAGAAATCGAAGAAGTGTGGGCCAAACTAAGGATCTTGGACTTTTGGGTCTCCGTAAAGGATGTATTGAGATCCTGTTCCCAATTGCGGAGAAAGATGGTGTCACGTACCTGGTGGACGAGCCCGACGTGCAAGGAGTGGCTGCCCTTGCTCCTCTGATCCCGGGACCCCCTGGTAGAGTGAACAGGGAGTGCGGGAGTGCAGAGTCGCACGAGCGCCGGTTGCAGCGCAGGTGCTGGGCCGGAAGGCTTCAGAAGACTCTTGGTGCTGCGTAGAGTGGCAAGTATGGACTGTATCCGCTGATGGCAGGTGAAGATGACTGGAGGCACAGGAATCACCAGAGCGGGAGGTGTACCGTAGTCCAATGGAGGTAAGCCCCCAGCAGGAGAGTCTGAGGCCGGCTAGCGGGTCAGGTGCAGGTATAGTAGGCAATGCAGATCAAGAGTCAGACCGGAGCAACAACAGAGTTGGCAGCAGCGGCAAAAGAGGGTAAGGCAAGCGGATCGTCAGGCAGGCAATAGGTCAGGGCAGGCGGAAGGCAAGCGGAGTCAGGAACAGGCCGGGTTGTCTGGAACAGATTCAGGTAAGTAGATACAGGTAGTCTCAGGAACTGCTGTAGACCGGACAGCAAGAGGCAAACGCTGACAGCAAGTTTAAATATCCTCCTTTGGCGCCAGAATGACGTTCGTGCGATGCGCGCGCGCACCGTTGCCGCGAACGGCGCGCGCCCGCTCCCGTCGCAATGTCGCGATCGCGCTCGCGACCTTGCCGCGAATGCGCGCGTCCCGATCGCGCCAACGCGCCGCTAGCGCCATCTGGTGGCCGAAGTTGTTCATGACATTGCCCCCCTCCAATGGGCAGCCTCCGGATGCCCAACCGGGATATTTCCAGCGGGTGGGAGTCTTTAAATGACTGGATTAGTCTTTCAGCGTGTATATTGTCCTCCGGTTCCCATGAATTCTCCTCGGGTCCGTACCCTTTCCACTTGACGAGGAATTGAACTTGGTTGCGTCTCTTCCTGCAATCCAGGATGGATTCAACCTCAAATTCCTCCTCGCCGTCTATTAGGACCGGCTCCGGCGGACCTGTGTTCCTCTCAGGGAAGGGATCAGCAACGACTGGTTTAAGCAGGGCCACGTGGAAGACCGGGTGGATGCGGAAGGTTTCTGGCAACTCAAGTTCGTAGGCAACCTCATTTATCTTCCTCTTGACAGGAAAAGGGCCCACAAACCTAGGGCCTAGTTTCTTCGAGGGGCATGCAAGCTTTAAATTCAGGGTAGACAAATAAACCTTAGTTCCAGGTTCCAGGTTGAGTTCCCCTCTTCTCTTTCTGTCAAAAATTTCTTTATTACGCTCTTGTGTCTTAGACATTGTCTCCTGCAGAATCTTATTATTTGTGTCGAAGAAGGTCAGAGTTTCCTGGACGGCGGGTACCGAACACTCCGGGACGGAATTGGACAAGAACAAAGGATGGAAGCCGTAATTCGCATAGAAGGGCGATTGTTTGGTGGCAGAGTGGACGGAATTATTGTATGCGAATTCCGCCAGGGGTAGCAGGGACACCCAATCTTCCTGCGAGAAGGAGGAGAAGCAGCGGAGATACTGTTCGAGTGTCTGATTCGTTCTCTCTGTCTGCCCGTTTGATTGCGGATGGTATGCTGATGAGAATGATAGACCAATTTTGAGACTGCTGCAAAGTGCCTTCCAAAACTTTGAGGTGAATTGCACCCCTCGATCAGACACAATATCCACAGGAACACCGTGAAGCCTAACCACTTCCTTGATAAAGGCTTTGGCCGTCTCCGGGGCGGAGGGTGTACCCTTCAGAGGTATAAAGTGTGCCATTTTAGAGAGTCTGTCTACTACCACAAAGACAGTTGTGAAACCCTCTGACGGAGGCAGCTCAACGATGAAATCCATGGAGATCATTCTCCATGGTCTTTCTGGTACCGACAGTGGTTTCAGGAGTCCCCAGGCTCTGAGTTTGCTCCCCTTGTTTCGAATGCACGTGGTGCAAGATTCCACGTAGTCCCTGCAATCTTTCAGGAGCTGGGGCCACCAAAAGGAGCGTTGCAAGAGTTCAGAAGTTTTGTGTACCCCGAAATGGCCCGCCAGCTTGTGGTCATGGCAAGAACTCAGGACGCTGACCCGTAGGTTTTCAGGTACGAAGATCTTGTCCTGATGCCAAAGTAAACCGTCCCTAGATTGTAGTTCCAGACTTGGAGAAGGGGGAATCACAGCAGAGGCTTGCCTGATTTGGGGCAATAGGTCCCTTCTTACTGAAGACATCTAGGTAGTCATGATAAACTTCAGGGACAGATTGGCGGGTTTCGAGATCAGAGTCCATGCAGAGTAAGGACGGAGGCGGAGATACTATTTGCAGGCAGTGCTGTTGGCAATAAGGAGATTGGAAGCTGATCTCTCCCGTGGTCCAGTTGACCCGTGGGTTGTGGGCCTGTAGCCACGGCAAGCCCAGTATGACAGGGAACAGGGGGGAGTCAATCACATCCAGGCGCAGTAGCTCATGGTGGTTGCCAGCGATGGTGGTGGCTAAAGGCTGGGTTTCCCGGGTGACCGGTCCGGATCTTAATGTGGAGCCATCAGCTAAGTATACAGAGAGTCCAGTAGCCCTAGGGCGAAGAGGGATCTGATGTCTGGAGGCGAAGGCTTGATCCAAGAAACAGCTGCAGGCTCCCGAATCAATAATGGCGCTGACTTGGATAGTCTTGTCTGGAAGCTGGAAGAAAACGGGGACAGCTAGGTGAGTGGAATTGCCTGGGGGAACAGGTAGATGAACAGATGACGTGGACAGACACTTACGGAGCTTTGCGGGACAGGTCCTCACGTAGTGGCCAGCTTCCCCGCAATACAGACACAAGTTGTTGGCTCTACGGCGTTGGCGTTCCTCAGGGGTGAGGGAAGGACGGAGGAGGCCTAATTGCATCGGCTCCGAAGTATCTGGGGCAGATGGAGTTGATAGAGCTGGATTGGAAACGGTCGGTACCCGTGGCAACATCCAGACAGGACGAGATGGGGCCGTGGCCCTTTCAGTTCTGCGCTCCCTCAGACGCCGGTCAATCTGAATGGTCAGGTTAATTAATGCTTCCAAAGTTTCTGGGACTCCCACCCGGGCCAGTTCGTCCTTGAGTGATTCGGAAAGTCCTAGGCGGAACTGGTAACAGAGAGCCGCATCATTCCACCTTGTATCCGAACTCCATCTGCGGAATTCAGACACGTAGTCCTCAGCTGGCCGGCGACCCTGCTGTAGAGCATGCAGGGCAGCTTCCGCGGAGGCGGTCTGATGAGGATCTTCATATAGTAAGGACATAGCCTGAAAGAAGGTGGTCAGGTCATCAAGTGCAATGTCCTTTTGTTCCATCAGGCGATGGGCCCAGGCCTGCGGTTCACCCGAAAGTAGTGCGATGACAAAACCGACTTTAGTAGCTTCTAGAGAGAAAGTCCGTGGTTGTAGGGCGAAGTAAAGTTCGCAAGCATTGCGGAATGCCCGATATTTGCTACGTTCTCCGGAGAACCTTTCTGGCGTAGGAACCTTTGGTTCGGGTGGTAGCATGATGACAGAGGGAGACGTGGATGTGCCGGAAGCAGCAGAGGTGGAAGCGGGAGCAGACAATGCCTGGACGCGATTTTCCAAACGCGTGTAGCCCTCTTGCAGGGTACGGACTGCTTGGGTCAGTCCGTCCAGGTGGCGACACAGTTCTTGCATAGGATCCACTCCCTGCGCGGGCTCGGTCATGGCTGTCCGGTACTGTCACGTACCTGGTGGACGAGCCCGACGTGCAAGGAGTGGCTGCCCTTGCTCCTCTGATCCCGGGACCCCCTGGTAGAGTGAACAGGGAGTGCGGGAGTGCAGAGTCGCACGAGCGCCGGTTGCAGCGCAGGTGCTGGGCCGGAAGGCTTCAGAAGACTCTTGGTGCTGCGTAGAGTGGCAAGTATGGACTGTATCCGCTGATGGCAGGTGAAGATGACTGGAGGCACAGGAATCACCAGAGCGGGAGGTGTACCGTAGTCCAATGGAGGTAAGCCCCCAGCAGGAGAGTCTGAGGCCGGCTAGCGGGTCAGGTGCAGGTATAGTAGGCAATGCAGATCAAGAGTCAGACCGGAGCAACAACAGAGTTGGCAGCAGCGGCAAAAGAGGGTAAGGCAAGCGGATCGTCAGGCAGGCAATAGGTCAGGGCAGGCGGAAGGCAAGCGGAGTCAGGAACAGGCCGGGTTGTCTGGAACAGATTCAGGTAAGTAGATACAGGTAGTCTCAGGAACTGCTGTAGACCGGACAGCAAGAGGCAAACGCTGACAGCAAGTTTAAATATCCTCCTTTGGCGCCAGAATGACGTTCGTGCGATGCGCGCGCACCGTTGCCGCGAACGCGCGCGCCCGCTCCCGTCGCAATGTCGCGATCGCGCTCGCGACCTTGCCGCGAATGCGCGCGTCCCGATCGCGCCAACGCGCCGCTAGCGCCATCTGGTGGCCGAAGTTGTTCATGACAGATGGGTTGGCCTTTAGATGATATGGACAACAGTGCCTTGTAAAAGTAAGAAAGAGGCCTTTCCGGAGGGCGGTCCCCAGCGAAAGCTAATTCAATCAGTGACAAATCCGAGAGGCCTCGGAGCGGACGTGGAAGGGAGCGCACAAAGGCTGAAAGTTGATGATATTTGCAATGATCCATGAAGGGCACAGGAGGGGGACCCACTAGGTCAGATAAAGAAGCCATCCCAGTGGGAGTGATCACTTGATGCAGCATAGTCGCGTTACCTAAAGACCATGACTTTCCAGAGGTGTGAGAACTCCCAGGGGGGAAGTAGTTGTGACCAGCAAGGGGCATCAGTGGAAAGTTGTGCGGCCAGCCATTGGATCTACACAGCGAGTCCCAGATTGTTAAAGTAGAATGCGTAAGAGGAGAAGTGGACACAGCCAAGGATCTACATCTTCTGGGGATCCACAACTGCGTAGAGAGATCAGAGGTGCACATGGTCTCCTCAAGAGACACCCACAATTTAGAACTCTTATGGTACTTCCAGTCCAGCATCCTAGTAAGCACTGCGGCTATAAAATAACTTTTAGCATCTGGCAAGGCCAGGCCTCCTTCAGACTTAGGCCTGAGGAGAGTGGGTCTAGCTAACCTGGGTCGCTTCCCATGCCAGATGTATTTACGAAAGAGGGACCGAAGCACAGTGAAAAAGCCCACCGGGATTTTAAAGGGTATCATTTGGAAGAGAAACAGTAGCCTGGGCAATATGTTCATCTTTATAACACTGATCCTCCCCAACCAGGAATGGGCAAGTTGGGACCACCTCTGTAAATCGGCTCTAATAGTGTTAAGTAAAGGGATGTAGTTTGCTCGGAATAGGGATGAGGGGTTGGGGGTCAAAAAGATACCTAAATACTTAAGGGACTGAGATTGCCAATTAAAAGGAAAGGACTCTTTCAGGCGGGATGCAAGCTCGCTCGGGACGGTAAGGTTCAAGATTTCTGATTTGGACATATTAATTTTAAAATTAGAGATAATACTAAATTTTGAAAAGGCGGACATCAAGTTAGGGAGGGAAATAAGGGGGCGCTGTATATAAAAAAGAATATCATCTGCATATGCAGCATATTTATGTTCAACCGAGCCAACCGTGATCCCATGGATGTTCGGGTCCGCTCTGATCGTCGAGAGGAAGGGTTCAAGAGAGATGGCGAACAAAATTGGGGAGAGGGGGCACCCCTGTCTGGTGCCATTGTACAATGTAAAGGGCTCGCTCAGGGTGCCATTTATCCGAAGTTGGGCGGTGGGGGAGGAATAAAGAGCCGAGATACGGGACAATAGGGAGGGACCAATGCCAAGATGGGAGAGGGTCGCCATTAGGTACTCCCAGTCCACCCTGTCAAAAGCTTTCTCAGCATCTGTAGATAGAAGAAGGGTGGGCTGGGAGAGCCGGCGAACATATGACATCAGTGAAAGGGTGCGGAGGGCGTTGTCCCGCGCCTCTCTGCCGGGGATAAAACCCGTTTGGTCCATAGAGACCCAATGGGGGAGGAGCGGGAGAAGCCTGTTTGCAATGACCTTAGCATAAAGCTTGGCGTCGATGTTTAACAAGGAGATGGGCCTATAACTCTCACATTTACAGGGATCCTTACCAGGCTTGGGGATGACCGAAATGTGCGCATGAAGAGTTTCAGGTCGAAAAGTACTAATCTCTGAGATGGAGTTGGCATAGTTGGTCAAATGCGGGATCAGTAAATCAGCAAAGGACCGGTAATAGTGAACTGTGAACCCATCAGGGCCCGGGCCTTACCAGAGGCCATAGCTTTTAACGCAAAACGCATCTCAGAGATAGTGATTTCTCCTTCTAAGGCGGCTAACTTATCCACTGACAGTTGAGGTAAATTAGATTGAGATAGGTATTCGCTGATGAGTCGAGACTTAACCTCCCTATCGACAACCAAACTATGTACATGGTACAAAGCCTGGTAGAACGAGCGGAATTCCTTAGCAATAGCAGAGGTATCATGAACCATAGAGTCCCGTATAGTTTTTATCTGTGCTACAAAAGTGGCTGTCTTTTTTTTCTGCAGCGAACGAGCCAGCAGGCGCCCAGGCCTATTGCCCCATTCGTGCAGGCGTTGAGCTACAATACGGTAGGATTGTTTCTGATCCAGATGATAGAGGGCCCTAAGCTCCTCCCTCCTCTAGGTCAAAACATGAAAGATCGTTTGAGAGGGCTAGATTTATGTTGACGTTCCAGAGTCTCAATGTCTCTGATCAGATCTTGCTGCTTAGAGGTACGTTCCCTCTTCTTTCTCGACCCCAATTCTAGGAATTTACCACGGATGAAGGCCTTATGGGCCTCCCATAGAGTGCCCGGGGCGACATCTGGGAGTGTGTTATCAGCAAAGTAATGGGATAGATCATCCTGGAGCACCTTCCTATCCACTACATCCATAAGAAGATTGTCGTTAAGCTTCCAATTCGTGGGTCTATTAGGAATGGAGGGGACTTTTAATGTAAGGACAATCGGGGCATGGTCAGAGATAGTAGTGGCGGCAATCGATGAAGCCGTCGGGAGGGAGAGGTGGTGGTGATCAATGAAGAAAATGTCTATCCTGGAATGGGTGCGGTGTAGATGAGAATAATGGGTATAATCTTTCACTCGGGGGT
Source organism: Rana kukunoris (assembly GCA_029574335.1). Classification (NCBI taxonomy): domain Eukaryota; kingdom Metazoa; phylum Chordata; class Amphibia; order Anura; family Ranidae; genus Rana; species Rana kukunoris. The sequence continues at coordinate 232,156,440 of CM056050.1, read as the reverse complement.
GCATGATCCGCCAAACGTCCATCAGTTGAGCATTATGTAAACATTTACGTAGAAACGACAAGCGTCTCTGTGATAAACAGGACTGACCCAGGGAAGTATCAAGTGATGGCTCTAAAGATACATTAAAGTCTCCGGTAAGGAGGACACAACCCTGGGCGAAATCCCCTAATTTTTTAAGGGTAGAGGCCAAAAAGGAAACCTGGTCCCGATTGGGGGCGTATAAAGTGGCAATAGTGCACTGCATATTACCCAGACTACCTCGAAGGAATAGGAAGCGACCCAGATCATCACTAAGCATGGCATCTAAAGTAAAAGGAGTTCCCTTGCGAAACCCAATGGCTACACCCTTAGATTTAGGAACATCTGAAAGGCTATATTACCACAATGGGTATTTAGGGGAGGAAAGTTTCACTGAGGTAGTGTGCGTGAGGTGGGTTTCCTGCAAAAGCACAATATCCCCTTGCAGGCGACCCAGCTCCCTGCAAAGGTTATGTCTCTTACCTGGGGAGTGGAGACCCCGGACGTTCAAGGAGATCAAATTCAGCACAGCCATGGAGGTTCGCGGTAGGGGCACTCAGCAACAATATAAGCAAGGTGGCACCTGCGGCGGAGACAGAGAATAAGGGAATGGGGGGGGAGGGCATGAGGGAAAGGGACCATTGAGTTAGAGAGAGAGAGAGAAAGAGAGAGAGAGAGAGAACAGAAAAAGAACAGCAACACAACAAATAACATTAGCCCCTGAGAAGGAGCCCTCTGTATCTGCACGCAAATGAATGCAGTGCAGGGAAGGGTGGTGCGAGCGGGCCGGAATCCCCACGTCCAAAGCACCCGAGGGGACCAGGTCATGGGAACGCCGGACCGCGCCGCACACCCTAAAAAGGGGGGTGAAACCGTGCCAGGAGGTGGCGGCGAGCATTGAAAAAACCATGAACGCCGTCAGGGGACCCCAGCGCCGACACTACTAACACCAGGATTACAATTACCATAGAATTCAAACACATTACACAAATTAAACAAATCAACAGTTTAGAACCTGCTATGTAAACAACAAGCTTAACATAAAACCCATTGGGTAAGGTGAGCAGAACCAAAAATAAACTGAACCAGAGGGAGCACCTCACTAGTCACTCCAGAACAAGTAATGGATCGGCAAAACTCCAGGGAGGAGAGAATGACAGATGAGGTATCCATGGCAGACACTTAGAAAAAACATAACCAGGCCGGAGCGGCAAAACAGGACTGAGACAGTGACAGAAGGTCTTTCATCGGGTAACACAGGTCTCACTCTAGAGGCGGGGAGGCTTCCATGTTGGTGGACCTGCGACCACGTCCCACATTTCGCCATTGGGGGGTCGGTGCAGCAGGGAGGGGGGGGATAACATCCTGCCAACCGGGCAGCTCCGGCGGGGAGATATCAAGCTCAGAGCAAAACTTCTCCAGGTCCTCTGGAAAGCGGAGCACCGCAGTCTTACCTCCATGATGGGCAATTAGAGCCGACGGGAAGCCCCAGCGGTAGGAGATAGAGGCGGCCCTGAGTTTCTCTGTCAGGGGTTTCAGTGCTCGGCGGCGATCTAGAGTTTCCCTGGCGAGATCAGGGAAGAAAGACAGGGAGGCCCCATCAAAGTCCAGGGAGGTAGACTCCCGAGCCTTGCGCATTATTCGCTCCTTTTCTTCGTAGTAGTGGAGCCTGCAGATGACATCTCTCGGAGTGTCAGAGGAGAGATTGCGGGGACGCAGGGCCCTGTGGACTCTGTCCAGCCTGAGCAGATGGTCAGCCGGGAGGCCTAGCATACCATTGAAGATGCCGCGGACCGAATGGAGGAGGTCATCATCACCCGTCGCCTCAGGGAGACCCCTGATGCGAATGTTATTTCTCCTGGCGCGATTTTCCTGGTCCTCGATCTTATAAAGGGCCATCCTGTGGGCAATAGCAAGGGACCTGGTGGTGGATCGCAGGTCTCTAATGGCGGCCGCGTGGCGATCTAGGCGGAGCTCCGATTCCTCTACGCGCTCCAACACCAGCGCCAAGTCCCCTCTCACCGCGGAGAGATCTTTCTTGATCGAACGCTCCAGGCCCCGGAACATAGAGGCAAATTCAGCCTTAGTCGGGAAGTCCTCCGCTGGAGCCACAATACTAGAGCGGCCAGGGGAGCTCTCCACACCCTCCGAGCAGGCAGACGAGGCTGGAGAGAGGTGCCTATGCTCCGACTTGCGGCGGGGGGCGGAACCCGCTCCGGAGCTAGTAGCACGTGTGGTGCGGCCTAGGCCGTCTGCATCCGCCACGTCTCCCGAATCCATGGAGAGGAATCTCTTGATGGAGCCCGAGGACGTCCCCGGCTTAGGAAGAGTCTTACCCGACTTCTTCCTCATGGTGAGCAAGAGTGGGGTTCCGAAAAACAGCAATATAGCAGGGTTTCACTGTGTCGGCGCTGGAGCTTCAGAAGAACACGTCCTCACCGCTGCATGTCCAGGCCACGCCCCAAATCGCGGAGATTTGTTGCGGGCCATTTATTACCCGTCCGCGGGCCGTAAATGGCCGCGGGCCGGTACTTTGAGACCCCTGCTTTAAATCCTTTGATACTATCAAGTGATATTTATTGTATTGTTGAAATTAAAATATTTATTATTAAATACATTTTGTTACACTCAGATATTGTCCGTCACTGCCTTTAGGCCCCATACACACGAGCAGACAGATTTGTTCAAATCGGTCGGACAGACCGATTTGAACAAATCTGTCTGCTGGGGACGTATTAGTTTGATCGTGTACACACGATCAAACCAAAATCCCCGCCGGCAGACGGCGCGCTGACGTGGTGATGACGTTGACGCCGCCACGTCACCGCACCAGGAAGTAAAACACTTCCGCGCATGCGTCGAAACCATTCGACGCGTGTGCGAGAAGACATGTCTGCTGGTTAGCGTACTAACCAGCAGACATGTCGGGCGGACGAGTTCCCAGGCGACAGATTTGAAAGCATGATTTCAAATCTGTCGGCTGGCCAAATCCGTCGGCTCGCCCGTACACATGATCAAATCTGTCTGCTGGGAGGGTCTGGCAGACTGTTTCCAGCAGACAGATTTGATCGTGTGTACGCGGCCTAATAGCCACTTTATCCTTGGAGGCACTCTGCCTTGGTGCTCATCCAGGGATCATTCTTTTTCTTATGCACATGTCCAGGCTATGGTGGTGACCTCCATAGTGGAGGAGTGACTATCTGTGGGATAGTGTCTTTTTGCTGCTGGTGAGGCGGTGTTCATTTTTCTATATATTTTTTCATAAAAGAGGGAACCACCTCTCTCCATTTCTACCCAGTTTGGGCCAGCCTTCCCAAAATAAACCGTGGAAAGCTGGGCCAGACCCGCAGCCTGAAAATACCAGAAGAGGTTAGGTAGACCCAGGCCACCCTCCCTCCTCAACCTGAATAATACATGTTTAGAGAGTCTATAACCCTTTTTGCCCCACACAAATTTAATATGTTTACTTTAGAAAGAGTGTAAATGATCCCTTCTGATTAAAATCAGAAGAGAACAAAACAGATAAAGTACCCTAGGGAGAAGTGTCATCTTAATTGAATTAATCCGTCCCAGCCCGGACAGCTCAGAACTAGTCCAGTTTTTGAGATCCGCTTCCAATTTCCGGAACAACGGAGGGCAATTAGCAAAATAAAGTTTTTCAAAAGTGGGAGTGAGATTTATTCCTAAGTATCTGATAAATGAGTCAGACCATTGGAAATTAAATTAATCTTTCAACTGGGCTACTAAAGAAGGTTGAAGCGAAAGCCATTGCGTGCATTGGCTGGGAGCTATCCGGAGGGGGCGGACAAAAACGAACAGCCGCCCCTTCATCCCGGATCACTCCTGCAGCCACGGGGACCGCCGCAAGTACCGGGGAGGGGTCCGAACCCGTCACACGTCTAGGCAGGGATGTACAGGTACGCCAATGTGCCTGTACGTGCCATTAATTTGCATACTACAGGGAGAGAAGTGGTGGGGGAAGTAATAAAAAGAATAAGGTCATCTGCAAAAAGACCACACTTGTGAATGTTCGGGCCACATTTGACACCTGCTATATCCAGGTTAGATCGAATTGCTATCGCTAGAGATTCTATAGCTATAGCAAAAATTAACGTTGACAATGGGCAACCTTGACGAGTACCCCTTGCTATTTTAATGGGATCTGAGTAAATACCCTGTAAACATATCCTAGCTACCGGGGAAGAATAAAGCAAACTAATAAACCCATGAATCTAGGACCAAATCCCCAAAGCTCCATAAGGGAAAACAGGTACAACCATGAAACTGAGTCAAACGCTTTTTGTAAATCAAGTGATAATAACATACCAGAGATAGAGATAGTCAGCATGGAACATATTCCAGACTATAGTATTAGGGGCATTAGTCGTAGTGTAACCAAAGCACATAAACCCAAGGTAAGTATAGCAGCAAGTCCTAGTTGCAATTTCGGAACACCCAAGAGGATAGTATGTGACCGGTTGAAATATATTAATGCATTAAAGTGTTTGTTTACTAATGCCAGAAGTCTGCCAAGCAAAATAGGTGAGTTGGAAGCTTTGGTGCATCAGGAGAGCTATGATGTAATCGGTATTGCTGAAACCTGGCTTCAATCCTCACATGACTGGGGTATTAATATTCCTGGCTATGCACTCTTTCGGAAAGACAGGGTAAAAAGGAAAGGTGGAGGGGTCTGAAGTGATCTCAAAGCGAGTGTGAAAGAGGACCTGGTGGATGGAGAGTGTGATGAGTCTGAAGCATTATGGGTGGAACTGCATACAGATGTGCATAGTTCAAAGTTAATCAATGGAGTTTGTTATAGACCACCCAATATTAATGAGGAGGTGGAGACTCAGCTTCTTGCACAGATGGAAAGGGCTGCAAGGGCTGGGACAGTGATAATAATGGGGGATTTTAACTACCCAGAAATTGACTGGAGTAATGGCACTGTTGGGACAGTTAAAGAGGCAAACATGTATAAACCTATTACAGGATAATTTTATGGTCCAGTTTATTGAGGCCCCAACTAGGAATGATGCTCTGTTGGACCTGGTAATCTCAAACCATGCAGAGCTTTCTGCTAATGTTCAGATAAAGGAATACCTGGGTAGCAGTGACAATAACATGATTTCATTTGATGTTAGCTGTAAGCAAAAATCACAAATGCGAAAGATAAAACACTTAAATTCAAGAGAGCAAATTTTTCAAGGATGAGGGCTGCTCTCCAGGACTTAGCCTGGGAGAGAATACTGGCATCAATGGGCACAGAACAGAAATGGGAATTCTTCAAAAAGACTGTTTGTGAACTCACTGCAAAGTATATTACCATGGGCAATAAGTTTAAAAAGTTAAAAATAAAACCTATGTGGCTCACGGACATAGTTAAAAAAAGCTATAAGAAAAAAGTATTTAAAAAAATATAAACATGAAGGCACACTAGTGTCATTTAAATGTTACAAAGAATATAACAGAATATGTAAAAAGGAAATCAAGGATGCAAAAACTCTAAACGAACGACAGATTGCAAAAGATAGTAGGACAAACCCCCAAAAAAATCTTCAAATATATTAACAGTAAAAAGGTCAAATGGAAATGAATTATAGTTGAGCTCTAAAATAATAATTAAATTAACATGCAAGTGAACCTAACCAAAAATTAGTAAGAATAATATGTGAATAAGTTCCTGAAAAAAATTCTGATTAACAGACAACAAAGTTATCAATCTGAGAATAATCCTATGAAATTAAATCATATAGATCCGGAATAAAGAGTGACTTTTGCAAAAAGTAAATTAGATCATATAAATCCAGAGTAAAGTTCTATTGCAGAAAATGAATCAATAGGTGCATTATTCAAAAGAAGATGTGACTCTCGCTTGACAGACACCGTGAGTCCACCACCGTAAGGGATGTGCACTTACCAGCTGCACTGGCCAATCAAGCCTGTGGCTGACACCCAGCCAGGGTCTTTTCCTCATGGTAGTTCCAAACACCAATCCAGTCACTCCATCTGCAGGGCTGTCTGAACTAGGACACAGCTGAACAAATCCTTCACTCCCAGCCCGTAGGTGGCTCAATGGGCAATAATATGGCTCAGAAAAAAGACAGACGAAAAATGGCCATAGGTAAAACCTTCTTTAATAATCGATACAGCGTTGTCACATTATCCAGCTCTTTCCCAGCCTGTATGTAGGGAAACAGTGGCAGGAGGAGCTTCTAGGCCACTGCTGCTGGCCACATGTTAAAAAAAAAACTAAAAAACTCTGGGGTTTAATAACATGTGTCACTATTTCATACATTTTGTAGAACTTTTGTGATCCCCCCTGGCACAACGTGGTTAAAGTATAAAATCTTGAAGAGAAGCTAAAGTGTTGTATACAACCTGGGCCTAGGATCCAAGGTGCTTAACCTGTCTGATATTTTACTATGGAGAGGATCTGATTCATAATCTGGTTTGTACTGAGCAGAGGAGCTCAGTAAAAAGGTCAAGTCTGAGCATGTAGGCCCTTTACAAAATAATCTAGAGTGGGTGACTGGGGACAAAGAGAAGGCTAATTTATTAAATACTTTCTACAGCTCTTTGTATACAAAGGAGCATGGGGGAGCGCATGTCCATAATGGGGATGGTAGTGATATACTGTAGCAGGGGTCAAGTTCTGGGGAAAACAGTGAGGGAACTCCCACCCAAGATCCACTCCCCCACCAAAAAAAAAATGATACGCTCATATGCATATATATTTCACAGAAAATAATGGTGTTGGCCTGGCTGGTCCCGGTACTGGCCTGACTGGTCTCAGTGTTGGCCTGGCTGGTCTCAGGGTGCTGGCTGGCTGGCCTCTGGGTACTTGGTACTGGCCTGGCTGGTCTCAGGGTCCTGGCCTGGGTGATCTCAGTGCTGGCCTGGCTGGTCTTAGGGTGCTGGCTGGCTTTTCAATCTATATATATATATATATATATATATATATATACAGTGCCTTGCGAAAGTATTCGGCCCCCTTGAACTTTGCGACCTTTTGCCACATTTCAGGCTTCAAGCATAAAGATATAAAACTGTAATTTTTTGTGAAGACTCAACAACAAGTGGGAGACAATCATGAAGTGGAACGAAATGTATTGGATATTTCAAAGTTTTTTAACAAATAAAAAACTGAAAAATTGGGCATGCAAAATTATTCAGCCCTCTTAAGTTAATACTTTGTAGCGCCACCTTTTGCTGCGATTACAGCTGTTAGTCGCTTGGGGTATGTCTCTATCAGTTTTGCACATCGAGAGACTGACATTTTTGCCCATTCCTCCTTGCAAAACAGCTTGAGCTCAGTGAGGTTGGATGAAGAGCGTTTTCAGTTCTTTCCACAGATTCTCGATTGGATTCAGGTCTGGACTTTGACTTGGCCATTCTAACACCTGGATGTGTTTATTTGTGAACCATTCCATTGTAGATTTTGCTTTATGTTTTGGATCATTGTCTTGTTGGAAGACAATTCTCCGTCCCAGTCTCAGGTCTTTTGCAGACTCCATCAGGTTTTCTTCCAGAATGGTCCTGTATTTGGCTCCATCCATCTTCCCATCAATTTTAACCATCTTCCCTGTCCCTGCTGAAGAAAAGCAGGCCCAAACCATGATGCTGCCACCACCATGTTTGATAGAGGGGATGGTGTGTTCAAGGTGATGAGCTGTGTTGCTTTTATGCCGAACATAACGTTTTGCATTGTCGCCAAAAAGTTCGATTTTGGTTTCATCTGACCAGAGCACCTTCTTCCACATGTTTGGTGTGTCTCCCAGGTGGCTTGTGGCAAACTTTAAACAACACTTTTTATGGATATCTTTAAGAAATGGCTTTCTTCTTGCCACTCTTCCATAAAGGCCAGATTTGTGCAGTATGCGACTGATTGTTGTCCTATGGACAGAGTCTCCCACCTCAGCTGTAGATCTCTGCAGTTCATCCAGAGTGATCATGGGCCTCTTGGCTGCATCTCTGATCAGTCTTCTCCTTGTATGAGCTGAAAGTTTAGAGGGACGGCCAGGTCTTCGTAGATTTGCAGTGGTCTGATACTCCTTCCATCTCAATATTATCGCTTGCACAGTGCTTCTTGGGATGTTTAAAGCTTGGGAAATCTTTTTGTATGCAAATCCGGCTTTAAACTTCTCCACAATAGTATCTCGGACCTGCCTGGTGTGTTCCTTGTTCTTCATGATGCTCTCTGCGCTTTAAACGGACCTCTGAGACTATCACAGTGCAGGTGCATTTATACAGAGACTTGATTACACACAGGTAGATTCTATTTATCATCATTAGTCATTTAGGTCAACATTGGATCATTCAGAGATCCTCACTGAACTTCTGGAGAGAGTTTGCTGCACTGAAAGTAAAGGGGCTGAATAATTTTGCACGCCCAATTTTTCAGTTTTTTTATTTGTTAAAAAAGTTTGAAATACCCATTAAATTTCGTTCCACTTCATGATTGTGTCCCACTTGTTGTTGATTCTTCACAAAAAATTACAGTTTTATATCTTTATGTTTGAAACCTGAAATGTGACAAAAGGTCGCAAAGTTCAAGGGGGCCAAATACTTTCGCAAGACACTGTATATATATATATATATATTATAGCAGGGTTTTTTTTACAGCTCAGTGCACACACAGTGTAAGTATGTCAGTGTCAGGGCAGAGTGTGTGTGACGGTGTGAGGAGAGGAGAAGCAGGCTCACCCTAGTGTTGCTGTGTGACTCCACCTCCGCATGATGTCACACGCAATGGTCGTCTACTGAAGGTCAGGTGGCAGGCGAGGTCGGAGCCTGGAGGAAGAGCACCGAGTCTGCTCGGCTCAGTTCGCCTGCCCCTGATAGTGACTTGAATCAAGTCCTCCCAGCATTGCCACTTAGTGAAGGATCGGCTCGAGCATGTCGGGTGCTGTGAAAAAAGTGCAGGGACGCTGTTCCCATGTGTTCCCGCAGGACTCAAGCCCTGTACTGTAGTCCATAAATATTTAGACAGAATAAAGGTGGATAAAGCACCTGGACCAGATGGCATACACCCACAGATCCTAAAAGAATTGAGCTCTGTAATTTCAAAGCCATTGTATCTAATTTTTAGGGACTCATTAATGACAGGAATAGTACCACAGAAATATTTAGACAAAATAAAGGTGGATAAAGCACCTGGACCAGATGGCATACACCCACGGATCCTTAAAAAAATTGAGCTCTGTAAATTCAAAGCCATTGTATCTGATTTTTAGGGACTCATTAACCACTTGACCACTGGGCACTTAAACCCACTTAATATAACCAGACCAATTTTCATCTTTCGGTGCACCCACATTTTGAATCACAATAACTCAGTCATACAACACTGTAACCAAATAAAAAATGGTGTCCTTTTTTCCCCCACAAATAGAGCTTCCATTTGGTGGTATTTGATCACCTCTGCGTTTTTTTGTTTTTTTTTTGCTATAAATGAAAAAAGAACGAAAATGTTGTAAAAACATTTTTTTTTCTTCATTTCTATTATAAAACGTGGTAAAGAGCCTTGTAGCTGCGGGTCCCGTATACCCTGCGATCACAGATGATTGCGTGTGCACGCCCAAGGGGGTGCGCGGGGACGATTCTCTGGGAGGATGTCCATGGATGTCCTCCCAGAGTTAAGGAACCGCCTTGTACCCGTAATTCGGCTATGGGGTTGTGATTAAGTGGTTAATGACAGGAATAGTACCACTGGATTGGCGTAGGGCCAATGTGGTGCCTATATTTTAAAAGGGAACAAAGTATTTACCAAGTAACTATAGACCTGTTAGTTTAACTTCTATAGTTGGGAAGATACTGGAGAGATTAATAAGATTAATAAAAGACCACATAGACTAATGCCACGTACACACGATCATTTTTCGGTCTGAAAAAAACAAAGGCCCAGATTCACGTACATCGGCGCATTATTGGACCGGCGTAGCGCACCGCCATTACATTAGACTTGCGCCATCTAGCCGCGTAATCCCCCGATTCACGTAGCTTTTGCGCAGGAAATTGCGCAAGCGTAAGATTTTTTCCAGAGGCGTAAGGAGGAGTAATACAAATTGGGAGGGACGTGGGCGTGTTACATTGAAATGAGCCGTGACCCCATGCAAATGAAGGGCCGGCCGGCTCGCGCATGCGCGCTTGAAGGAGACCATGGTCAGCTCCGATGTGCGCATGCTCACAACTCGGGAGCGGCGCAATCAGTGAAATTGGAAATGGACTAGGGCAACTTTATGAACTACGCAGACAGCATAAATAGACAGACACAAATGCACTTCCTTTGCAAAAATACATCCCTTTGTATCCCTCCCTCTACAGCAAGGTGCTTTTGTTTGTTTGTGACGTGTCTTTGAGATATTTGAGGACTGTTTTGCAGAGTGATTTTTGTCTTTTATGTGTTTTCTTTGTTGTTATTTTGTTTAAATTATATTTTTGCTGGGCATTTTTTTATTTTTGCTCGTCATTTATTTAATTTTTTTGGTTCTGTTTGTGTATGATTTTGGAATGTGGGGGTGATATTCCTGCGGGAAAAGGGGTGTCACCCTCATTTGTGGTGGAGAAGTGATCCCCAGGTCTGTGTGAATGGTGTATGAATGTACAGTGACATAATTGGAGCCATGGCGTGGCGTTGCAGCTCACAAGTCCTGCATGGTGGACTGGTGCCAATCCAATGTGATGAGGATGTGGGGTGTGTGTGCTAGGGACCACAGTGGTGTGCATGCATGCATTCTCATTGTGCCATGATTAATGTGTGTGTTTAACGTGCAAAGATGCATAATGTGAGCTGCCATGAGATGGGGTCATGAGATGGGGTACCAGTGCATATGCAGAGTCACCTTGAAGGGAAAAGACAGGAGGATGTTAGTCATGCATGTGCCACTTGTGAGGTGTGCATCACGGGAGGGGATAGTCATGCCTGCCACCCATGTCACTCACCAACCAGCCAGCTGTCCCCATACATGTTCTGTTCGAAATCTGTGGGGATGGGGCTCTGATTGTATATGTAGCTGTCATGGGTGTCATGGGTGGTGCCATGTGTTGGGCTGGTGATGTCCTCCTGCAAGGTTGTGGTAATTCCATGATGGCATGAGGGGTGAATCTGAAGATGCGAGACACCTCAGAATCACTCATGCCAAAGATGTCTATGCGTGTGTGATATATCAAGTGAAGAGTGAGGGGCTTGTATCAGATAAGAATATTGTATTAGATTAATTTAAATTGTAAATTTTATATAAGCAAATAAAAAAAAATAAAAAACATCTCCCGTGCCCTCCTTAGTGCCATCCTCCGTGCCCTCCTCCTTCTTTGTTCATCTAAAGTCAGTAGTATAGCTATGCGCGACGATGCCCCTGGCATGTTGGCATACAGAGTGTTGGGCAACACGTGTGACTGCTGAACTCCTCACTAACAGTGTTGCTTTATCTGACAAGTAGACTTTTTTTCATTTTTCAGACCAGCTTTTAGGTGCTCTAACTTTAGACAGGACATTTTGCTGTTGCGCACATCGCGTAGCCTGCGCAGCAACTGCGTTTTTTTGTGGATCCCCGCAACTCCCTCATTAGCATATTTGACTAGCAAATCAATGGTGTGTCTAGCGCATTTTTGCGCGGACGGATGCATCTGTCTAACGAAATTACGCCGGACAAAAAAAAGTAGATTTCTGGTGTAATTCGTTTTCTGAATCGCGCGCATCTAAACGCACGCGCACATTTAGACTTACGCACGCGCAACACCAGTTGCGCAGGCGTAATCGCTCTGTGAATCTGGGCCAAAGTTTTTTTAAAACGTCATTTAAAATGATCGTGTGTGGGCTTCACATAGTTTTTCATCTTTTGAAAACGAGAAAAAAAAATTCGAGCATGCTGCATTTTTTCACGTCGTTTTAAAAAATTTAATTTTTCGTGTTGTAAAAAATGATCGTGTGTGGGCTAAAACAACGTTTTAAACCCGCGCATGCTCAGAAGCAAGTTATGAGACGGAAGCGCTCGTTCTGGTAAAAGTACCATTCATAATAGAGTAAGCACATTCGTTAGGTTTGAAATTTTTTAAGAAAATAATGCGCTGCATTACACAATGCTTTTTAATGCTACACTAATCCTCATTTGTTGCTGCTGATATTATTACATAGTTATGACAAGCTTTTTACTTTATTATTTATTGTTATCTAATGTTTTATTTTTGGTTGGGTTTTTTAGCCAGATCTCCATCTAAAAAAATGAATGCCTATTTTAAATATTGTAATGTAGGTCTTTTTTTTTTTTGGTCATTAATTTGATAATATTTTAGACTGCTTTCCATTTTCTTTTTTTTTTGTAGTGTGTCAAGTTACCACAACAACATAATTATTTTTTATAATTTACCCACAAGGAGGTTGTTGTCCCTTGTTAAATCGAAAATGTTTTTTTTTTAATGCCTCTGCCTACTCACTACCGATCTCATGGTCAAATTTTGTCAGCAAACCAAAAAAGAATATTTATTCTGGTATAATTAACCATATTGCTGCCCAATGACCAGAGCACTTTTTGCGATTCGGCACTGCGTCGCTTTAACTGACAATTGCGCGGTCGTGAGACGTGGCTCCCAAACAAAATTGGCGTCCTTTTTTTCCCACAAATAGAGCTTTCTTTTGGTGGTATTTGATCATCTCTGTGGTTTTTATTTTTTGCGCTATAAACAAAAATAGAGCAACTATTTTGAAAAAATTTTAATATTTTTACTTTTTGCTGTAATAAATATCCCCCAAAAATATATAAAAAAAAAATGTTTTTCCTCAGTTTAGGCCAATACGTATTCTTCTACAGATTTTTCATTAAAAAAAAACGCAATTAGCGTTTATTGATTGGTTTGCGCAAAAGTTATAGCGATTACAAAATAGGGGGTAGTTTTATGGCATTTTTATTCATTTTTTTTTTACTAGTAATGGCAGCGATCACCGTTTTTTTTCAGTACTGCGACATTATGGCGGACACTTCGGACACTTTTGACACATTTTTGGGACATCTCTCGGAGTGTCAGAGGAGAGATTGCGGGGACGCAGGGCCCTGTGGACTCTGTCCAGCCTGAGCAGATGGTCAGCCGGGAGGCCTAGCATACCATTGAAGATGCCGCGGACCGAATGGAGGAGACCCCTGATGCGAATGTTATTTCTCCTGGCGCGATTTTCCTGGTCCTCGATCTTATAAAGGGCCATCCTGTGGGCAATAGCAAGGTTGGTGCGATGGTGGATCGCAGGTCTCTAATGGCGGCCGCGTGGCGATCTAGGCGGAGCTCCGATTCCTCCACGCGCTCCAACACCAGCGCCAAGTCCCCTCTCACCGCGGAGAGATCTTTCTTGATCGAACGCTCCAGGCCCCGGAACATAGAGGCAAATTCAGCCTTAGTCGGGAAGTCCTCCGCTGGAGCCACAATACTAGAGCGGCCAGGGGAGCTCTCCACACCCTCCGAGCAGGCAGACGAGGCTGGAGAGAGGTGCCTATGCTCCGACTTGCGGCGGGGGGCGGAACCCGCTCCGGAGCTAGTAGCACGTGTGGTGCGGCCTAGGCCGTCTGCATCCGCCACGTCTCCCGAATCCATGGAGAGGAATCTCTTGATGGAGCCCGAGGACGTCCCCGGCTTAGGAAGAGTCTTACCCGACTTCTTCCTCATGGTGAGCAAGAGTGGGGTTCCGAAAAACAGCAATATAGCAGGGTTTCACTGTGTCGGCGCTGGAGCTCCAGAAGAACACGTCCTCACCGCTGCATGTCCAGGCCACGCCCCAAATCGCGGAGATTTGTTGCGGGCCATTTATTACCCGTCCGCGGGCCGTAAATGGCCGCGGGCCGGTACTTTGAGACCCCTGCTTTAAATCCTTTGATACTATCAAGTGATATTTATTGTATTGTTGAAATTAAAATATTTATTATTAAATACATTTTGTTACACTCAGATATTGTCCGTCACTGCCTTTAGGCCCCATACACACGAGCAGACAGATTTGTTCAAATCGGTCGGACAGACCGATTTGAACAAATCTGTCTGCTGGGGACGTATTAGTTTGATCGTGTACACACGATCAAACCAAAATCCCCGCCGGCAGACGGCGCGCTGACGTGGTGGTGACGTTGACGCCGCCACGTCACCGCACCAGGAAGTAAAACACTTCCGCGCATGCGTCGAAACCATTCGACGCGTGTGCGAGAAGACATGTCTGCTGGTTAGCGTACTAACCAGCAGACATGTCGGGCGGACGAGTTCCCAGGCGACAGATTTGAAAGCATGATTTCAAATCTGTCGGCTGGCCAAATCCGTTGGCTCGCCCGTACACATGATCAAATCTGTCTGCTGGGAGGGTCTGGCAGACTGTTTCCAGCAGACAGATTTGATCGTGTGTACGCGGCCTAATAGCCACTTTATCCTTGGAGGCACTCTGCCTTGGTGCTCATCCAGGGATCATTCTTTTTCTTATGCACATGTCCAGGCTATGGTGGTGACCTCCATAGTGGAGGAGTGACTATCTGTGGGATAGTGTCTTTTTGCTGCTGGTGAGGCGGTGTTCATTTTTCTATATATTTTTTCATAAAAGAGGGAACCACCTCTCTCCATTTCTACCCAGTTTGGGCCAGCCTTCCCAAAATAAACCGTGGAAAGCTGGGCCAGACCCGCAGCCTGAAAATACCAGAAGAGGTTAGGTAGACCCAGGCCACCCTCCCTCCTCAACCTGAATAATACATGTTTAGAGAGTCTATAACCCTTTTTGCCCCACACAAATTTAATATGTTTACTTTAGAAAGAGTGTAAATGATCCCTTCTGATTAAAATCAGAAGAGAACAAAACAGATAAAGTACCCTAGGGAGAAGTGTCATCTTAATTGAATTAATCCGTCCCAGCCCGGACAGCTCAGAACTAGTCCAGTTTTTGAGATCCGCTTCCAATTTCCGGAACAACGGAGGGCAATTAGCAAAATAAAGTTTTTCAAAAGTGGGAGTGAGATTTATTCCTAAGTATCTGATAAATGAGTCAGACCATTGGAAATTAAATTAATCTTTCAACTGGGCTACTAAAGAAGGTTGAAGCGAAAGCCATTGCGTGCATTGGCTGGGAGCTATCCGGAGGGGGCGGACAAAAACGAACAGCCGCCCCTTCATCCCGGATCACTCCTGCAGCCACGGGGACCGCCGCAAGTACCGGGGAGGGGTCCGAACCCGTCACACGTCTAGGCAGGGATGTACAGGTACGCCAATGTGCCTGTACGTGCCATTAATTTGCATACTACAGGGAGAGAAGTGGTGGGGGAAGTAATAAAAAGAATAAGGTCATCTGCAAAAAGACCACACTTGTGAATGTTCGGGCCACATTTGACACCTGCTATATCCAGGTTAGATCGAATTGCTATCGCTAGAGATTCTATAGCTATAGCAAAAATTAACGTTGACAATGGGCAACCTTGACGAGTACCCCTTGCTATTTTAATGGGATCTGAGTAAATACCCTGTAAACATATCCTAGCTACCGGGGAAGAATAAAGCAAACTAATAAACCCATGAATCTAGGACCAAATCCCCAAAGCTCCATAAGGGAAAACAGGTACAACCATGAAACTGAGTCAAACGCTTTTTGTAAATCAAGTGATAATAACATACCAGAGATAGAGATAGTCAGCATGGAACATATTCCAGACTATAGTATTAGGGGCATTAGTCGTAGTGTAACCAAAGCACATAAACCCAAGGTAAGTATAGCAGCAAGTCCTAGTTGCAATTTCGGAACACCCAAGAGGATAGTATGTGACCGGTTGAAATATATTAATGCATTAAAGTGTTTGTTTACTAATGCCAGAAGTCTGCCAAGCAAAATAGGTGAGTTGGAAGCTTTGGTGCATCAGGAGAGCTATGATGTAATCGGTATTGCTGAAACCTGGCTTCAATCCTCACATGACTGGGGTATTAATATTCCTGGCTATGCACTCTTTCGAAAAGACAGGGTAAAAAGGAAAGGTGGAGGGGTCTGAAGTGATCTCAAAGCGAGTGTGAAAGAGGACCTGGTGGATGGAGAGTGTGATGAGTCTGAAGCATTATGGGTGGAACTGCATACAGATGTGCATAGTTCAAAGTTAATCAATGGAGTTTGTTATAGACCACCCAATATTAATGAGGAGGTGGAGACTCAGCTTCTTGCACAGATGGAAAGGGCTGCAAGGGCTGGGACAGTGATAATAATGGGGGATTTTAACTACCCAGAAATTGACTGGAGTAATGGCACTGTTGGGACAGTTAAAGAGGCAAACATGTATAAACCTATTACAGGATAATTTTATGGTCCAGTTTATTGAGGCCCCAACTAGGAATGATGCTCTGTTGGACCTGGTAATCTCAAACCATGCAGAGCTTTCTGCTAATGTTCAGATAAAGGAATACCTGGGTAGCAGTGACAATAACATGATTTCATTTGATGTTAGCTGTAAGCAAAAATCACAAATGCGAAAGATAAAACACTTAAATTCAAGAGAGCAAATTTTTCAAGGATGAGGGCTGCTCTCCAGGACTTAGCCTGGGAGAGAATACTGGCATCAATGGGCACAGAACAGAAATGGGAATTCTTCAAAAAGACTGTTTGTGAACTCACTGCAAAGTATATTACCATGGGCAATAAGTTTAAAAAGTTAAAAATAAAACCTATGTGGCTCACGGACATAGTTAAAAAAAGCTATAAGAAAAAAGTATTTAAAAAAATATAAACATGAAGGCACACTAGTGTCATTTAAATGTTACAAAGAATATAACAGAATATGTAAAAAGGAAATCAAGGATGCAAAAACTCTAAACGAACGACAGATTGCAAAAGATAGTAGGACAAACCCCCAAAAAAATCTTCAAATATATTAACAGTAAAAAGGTCAAATGGAAATGAATTATAGTTGAGCTCTAAAATAATAATTAAATTAACATGCAAGTGAACCTAACCAAAAATTTGTAAGAATAATATGTGAATAAGTTCCTGAAAAAAATTCTGATTAACAGACAACAAAGTTATCAATCTGAGAATAATCCTATGAAATTAAATCATATAGATCCGGAATAAAGAGTGACTTTTGCAAAAAGTAAATTAGATCATATAAATCCAGAGTAAAGTTCTATTGCAGAAAATGAATCAATAGGTGCATTATTCAAAAGAAGATGTGACTCTCGCTTGACAGACACCGTGAGTCCACCACCGTAAGGGATGTGCACTTACCAGCTGCACTGGCCAATCAAGCCTGTGGCTGACACCCAGCCAGGGTCTTTTCCTCATGGTAGTTCCAAACACCAATCCAGTCACTCCATCTGCAGGGCTGTCTGAACTAGGACACAGCTGAACAAATCCTTCACTCCCAGCCCGTAGGTGGCTCAATGGGCAATAATATGGCTCAGAAAAAAGACAGACGAAAAATGGCCATAGGTAAAACCTTCTTTAATAATCGATACAGCGTTGTCACATTATCCAGCTCTTTCCCAGCCTGTATGTAGGGAAACAGTGGCAGGAGGAGCTTCTAGGCCACTGCTGCTGGCCACATGTTAAAAAAAAAACTAAAAAACTCTGGGGTTTAATAACATGTGTCACTATTTCATACATTTTGTAGAACTTTTGTGATCCCCCCTGGCACAACGTGGTTAAAGTATAACATCTTGAAGAGAAGCTAAAGTGTTGTATACAACCTGGGCCTAGGATCCAAGGTGCTTAACCTGTCTGATATTTTACTATGGAGAGGATCTGATTCATAATCTGGTTTGTACTGAGCAGAGGAGCTCAGTAAAAAGGTCAAGTCTGAGCATGTAGGCCCTTTACAAAATAATCTAGAGTGGGTGACTGGGGACAAAGAGAAGGCTAATTTATTAAATACTTTCTACAGCTCTTTGTATACAAAGGAGCATGGGGGAGTGCATGTCCATAATGGGGATGGTAGTGATATACTGTAGCAGGGGTCAAGTTCTGGGGAAAACAGTGAGGGAACTCCCACCCAAGATCCACTCCCCCACCAAAAAAAAAATGATACGCTCATATGCATATATATTTCACAGAAAATAATGGTGTTGGCCTGGCTGGTCCCGGTACTGGCCTGACTGGTCTCAGTGTTGGCCTGGCTGGTCTCAGGGTGCTGGCTGGCTGGCCTCTGGGTACTTGGTACTGGCCTGGCTGGTCTCAGGGTGCTGGCCTGGGTGATCTCAGTGCTGGCCTGGCTGGTCTTAGGGTGCTGGCTGGCTTTTCAATCTATATATATATATATATATATATATATATATATATATATATATACAGTGCCTTGCGAAAGTATTCGGCCCCCTTGAACTTTGCGACCTTTTGCCACATTTCAGGCTTCAAGCATAAAGATATAAAACTGTAATTTTTTGTGAAGACTCAACAACAAGTGGGAGACAATCATGAAGTGGAACGAAATGTATTGGATATTTCAAAGTTTTTTAACAAATAAAAAACTGAAAAATTGGGCATGCAAAATTATTCAGCCCTCTTAAGTTAATACTTTGTAGCGCCACCTTTTGCTGCGATTACAGCTGTTAGTCGCTTGGGGTATGTCTCTATCAGTTTTGCACATCGAGAGACTGACATTTTTGCCCATTCCTCCTTGCAAAACAGCTTGAGCTCAGTGAGGTTGGATGAAGAGCGTTTTCAGTTCTTTCCACAGATTCTCGATTGGATTCAGGTCTGGACTTTGACTTGGCCATTCTAACACCTGGATGTGTTTATTTGTGAACCATTCCATTGTAGATTTTGCTTTATGTTTTGGATCATTGTCTTGTTGGAAGACAATTCTCCGTCCCAGTCTCAGGTCTTTTGCAGACTCCATCAGGTTTTCTTCCAGAATGGTCCTGTATTTGGCTCCATCCATCTTCCCATCAATTTTAACCATCTTCCCTGTCCCTGCTGAAGAAAAGCAGGCCCAAACCATGATGCTGCCACCACCATGTTTGATAGAGGGGATGGTGTGTTCAAGGTGATGAGCTGTGTTGCTTTTATGCCGAACATAACGTTTTGCATTGTCGCCAAAAAGTTCGATTTTGGTTTCATCTGACCAGAGCACCTTCTTCCACATGTTTGGTGTGTCTCCCAGGTGGCTTGTGGCAAACTTTAAACAACACTTTTTATGGATATCTTTAAGAAATGGCTTTCTTCTTGCCACTCTTCCATAAAGGCCAGATTTGTGCAGTATGCGACTGATTGTTGTCCTATGGACAGAGTCTCCCACCTCAGCTGTAGATCTCTGCAGTTCATCCAGAGTGATCATGGGCCTCTTGGCTGCATCTCTGATCAGTCTTCTCCTTGTATGAGCTGAAAGTTTAGAGGGACGGCCAGGTCTTCGTAGATTTGCAGTGGTCTGATACTCCTTCCATCTCAATATTATCGCTTGCACAGTGCTTCTTGGGATGTTTAAAGCTTGGGAAATCTTTTTGTATGCAAATCCGGCTTTAAACTTCTCCACAATAGTATCTCGGACCTGCCTGGTGTGTTTCCTTGTTCTTCATGATGCTCTCTGCGCTTTAAACGGACCTCTGAGACTATCACAGTGCAGGTGCATTTATACGGAGACTTGATTACACACAGGTAGATTCTATTTATCATCATTAGTCATTTAGGTCAACATTGGATCATTCAGAGATCCTCACTGAACTTCTGGAGAGAGTTTGCTGCACTGAAAGTAAAGGGGCTGAATAATTTTGCACGCCCAATTTTTCAGTTTTTTTATTTGTTAAAAAAGTTTGAAATACCCATTAAATTTCGTTCCACTTCATGATTGTGTCCCACTTGTTGTTGATTCTTCACAAAAAATTACAGTTTTATATCTTTATGTTTGAAACCTGAAATGTGACAAAAGGTCGCAAAGTTCAAGGGGGCCAAATACTTTCGCAAGACACTGTATATATATATATATATATTATAGCAGGGTTTTTTTACAGCTCAGTGCACACACAGTGTAAGTATGTCAGTGTCAGGGCAGAGTGTGTGTGACGGTGTGAGGAGAGGAGAAGCAGGCTCACCCTAGTGTTGCTGTGTGACTCCACCTCCGCATGATGTCACACGCAATGGTCGTCTACTGAAGGTCAGGTGGCAGGCGAGGTCGGAGCCTGGAGGAAGAGCACCGAGTCTGCTCGGCTCAGTTCGCCTGCCCCTGATAGTGACTTGAATCAAGTCCTCCCAGCATTGCCACTTAGTGAAGGATCGGCTCGAGCATGTCGGGTGCTGTGAAAAAAGTGCAGGGACGCTGTTCCCATGTGTTCCCGCAGGACTCAAGCCCTGTACTGTAGTCCATAAATATTTAGACAGAATAAAGGTGGATAAAGCACCTGGACCAGATGGCATACACCCACAGATCCTAAAAGAATTGAGCTCTGTAATTTCAAAGCCATTGTATCTAATTTTTAGGGACTCATTAATGACAGGAATAGTACCACAGAAATATTTAGACAAAATAAAGGTGGATAAAGCACCTGGACCAGATGGCATACACCCACGGATCCTTAAAAAAATTGAGCTCTGTAAATTCAAAGCCATTGTATCTGATTTTTAGGGACTCATTAACCACTTGACCACTGGGCACTTAAACCCACTTAATATAACCAGACCAATTTTCATCTTTCGGTGCACCCACATTTTGAATCACAATAACTCAGTCATACAACACTGTAACCAAATAAAAAATGGTGTCCTTTTTTCCCCCACAAATAGAGCTTCCATTTGGTGGTATTTGATCACCTCTGCGTTTTTTTGTTTTTTTTTTTGCTATAAATGAAAAAAGAACGAAAATGTTGTAAAAACATTTTTTTTTCTTCATTTCTATTATAAAACGTGGTAAAGAGCCTTGTAGCTGCGGGTCCCGTATACCCTGCGATCACAGATGATTGCGTGTGCACGCCCAAGGGGGTGCGCGGGGACGATTCTCTGGGAGGATGTCCATGGATGTCCTCCCAGAGTTAAGGAACCGCCTTGTACCCGTAATTCGGCTATGGGGTTGTGATTAAGTGGTTAATGACAGGAATAGTACCACTGGATTGGCGTAGGGCCAATGTGGTGCCTATATTTTAAAAGGGAACAAAGTATTTACCAAGTAACTATAGACCTGTTAGTTTAACTTCTATAGTTGGGAAGATACTGGAGAGATTAATAAGATTAATAAAAGACCACATAGACTAATGCCACGTACACACGATCATTTTTCGGTCTGAAAAAAACAAAGGCCCAGATTCACGTACATCGGCGCATTATTGGACCGGCGTAGCGCACCGCCATTACATTAGACTTGCGCCATCTAGCCGCGTAATCCCCCGATTCACGTAGCTTTTGCGCAGGAAATTGCGCAAGCGTAAGATTTTTTCCAGAGGCGTAAGGAGGAGTAATACAAATTGGGAGGGACGTGGGCGTGTTACATTGAAATGAGCCGTGACCCCATGCAAATGAAGGGCCGGCCGGCTCGCGCATGCGCGCTTGAAGGAGACCATGGTCAGCTCCGATGTGCGCATGCTCACAACTCGGGAGCGGCGCAATCAGTGAAATTGGAAATGGACTAGGGCAACTTTATGAACTACGCAGACAGCATAAATAGACAGACACAAATGCACTTCCTTTGCAAAAATACATCCCTTTGTATCCCTCCCTCTACAGCAAGGTGCTTTTGTTTGTTTGTGACGTGTCTTTGAGATATTTGAGGACTGTTTTGCAGAGTGATTTTTGTCTTTTATGTGTTTTCTTTGTTGTTATTTTGTTTAAATTATATTTTTGCTGGGCATTTTTTATTTTTGCTCGTCATTTATTTAATTTTTTTGGTTCTGTTTGTGTATGATTTTGGAATGTGGGGTGATATTCCTGCGGGAAAAGGGGTGTCACCCTCATTTGTGGTGGAGAAGTGATCCCCAGGTCTGTGTGAATGGTGTATGAATGTACAGTGACATAATTGGAGCCATGGCGTGGCGTTGCAGCTCACAAGTCCTGCATGGTGGACTGGTGCCAATCCAATGTGATGAGGATGTGGGGTGTGTGTGCTAGGGACCACAGTGGTGTGCATGCATGCATTCTCATTGTGCCATGATTAATGTGTGTGTTTAACGTGCAAAGATGCATAATGTGAGCTGCCATGAGATGGGGTCATGAGATGGGGTACCAGTGCATATGCAGAGTCACCTTGAAGGGAAAAGACAGGAGGATGTTAGTCATGCATGTGCCACTTGTGAGGTGTGCATCACGGGAGGGGATAGTCATGCCTGCCACCCATGTCACTCACCAACCAGCCAGCTGTCCCCATACATGTTCTGTTCGAAATCTGTGGGGATGGGGCTCTGATTGTATATGTAGCTGTCATGGGTGTCATGGGTGGTGCCATGTGTTGGGCTGCTGATGTCCTCCTGCAAGGTTGTGGTAATTCCATGATGGCATGAGGGGTGAATCTGAAGATGCGAGACACCTCAGAATCACTCATGCCAAAGATGTCTATGCGTGTGTGATATATCAAGTGAAGAGTGAGGGGCTTGTATCAGATAAGAATATTGTATTAGATTAATTTAAATTGTAAATTTTATATAAGCAAATAAAAAAAAATAAAAAACATCTCCCGTGCCCTCCTTAGTGCCATCCTCCGTGCCCTCCTCCTTCTTTGTTCATCTAAAGTCAGTAGTATAGCTATGCGCGACGATGCCCCTGGCATGTTGGCATACAGATTGTTGGGCAACACGTGTGACTGCTGAACTCCTCACTAACAGTGTTGCTTTATCTGACAAGTAGACTTTTTTTCATTTTTCAGACCAGCTTTTAGGTGCTCTAACTTTAGACAGGACATTTTGCTGTTGCGCACATCGCGTAGCCTGCGCAGCAACTGCGTTTTTTTGTGGATCCCCGCAACTCCCTCATTAGCATATTTGACTAGCAAATCAATGGTGTGTCTAGCGCATTTTTGCGCGGACGGATGCATCTGTCTAACGAAATTACGCCGGACAAAAAAAAGTAGATTTCTGGCGTAATTCGTTTTCTGAATCGCGCGCATCTAAACGCACGCGCACATTTAGACTTACGCACGCGCAACACCAGTTGCGCAGGCGTAATCGCTCTGTGAATCTGGGCCAAAGTTTTTTTAAAACGTCATTTAAAATGATCGTGTGTGGGCTTCACATAGTTTTTCATCTTTTGAAAACGAGAAAAAAAAATTCGAGCATGCTGCATTTTTTCACGTCGTTTTAAAAAATTTAATTTTTCGTGTTGTAAAAAATGATCGTGTGTGGGCTAAAACAACGTTTTAAACCCGCGCATGCTCAGAAGCAAGTTATGAGACGGAAGCGCTCGTTCTGGTAAAAGTACCATTCATAATAGAGTAAGCACATTCGTTTGATAATATTTTAGACTGCTTTCCATTTTCTTTTTTTTTTGTAGTTTGTCAAGTTACCACAACAACATAATTATTTTTTATAATTTACCCACAAGGAGGTTGTTGTCCCTTGTTAAATCGAAAATGTTTTTTTTTTAATGCCTCTGCCTACTCACTACCGATCTCATGGTCAAATTTTGTCAGCAAACCAAAAAAGAACATTTATTCTGGTATAATTAACCATATTGCTGCCCAATGACCAGAGCACTTTTTGCGATTCGGCACTGCGTCGCTTTAACTGACAATTGCGCGGTCGTGAGACGTGGCTCCCAAACAAAATTGGCGTCCTTTTTTTCCCACAAATAGAGCTTTCTTTTGGTGGTATTTGATCATCTCTGTGGTTTTTATTTTTTGCGCTATAAACAAAAATAGAGCAACTATTTTGAAAAAAATTAAATATTTTTACTTTTTGCTGTAATAAATATCCCCCAAAAATATATAAAAAAAAAATGTTTTTCCTCAGTTTAGGCCAATACGTATTCTTCTACAGATTTTTCATTAAAAAAAAAACGCAATTAGCGTTTATTGATTGGTTTGCGCAAAAGTTATAGCGATTACAAAATAGGGGGTAGTTTTATGGCATTTTTATTCATTTTTTTTTTACTAGTAATGGCAGCGATCACCGTTTTTTTTCAGTACTGCGACATTATGGCGGACACTTCGGACACTTTTGACACATTTTTGGGACCATTGGCATTTTTTTAGCGATCAATGCTATAAAAATGCATTGCATTACTATAAAAATGCCATTGGCAGTGAAGGGGTTAACACTAGGGGGCAGGGAAGGGGTTAAGTATGTTCCTGGGTGTGTTCTAACTGTATGGGGGGTGGACTCACTAGGGGAAATCACTGATCTTCTGTTCATACATTGCAGTGGCGGCTGGTGCTCCAAATTTTTGGGGGGGCGCAAACGAAAAAAAAAAAATTGCAGCCTCACTGTGCCCATCACATGCAGCCACTGTGCCATCAAACACAGCCACTGTGCCATGCCACCAAATGCAGCCACTGTGTCATCAATTGTCACCACTGTGCCATGCCATCAAACACAGAAACTGTGCCATCAATTGTCACCACTGTGCCATGCAACACAGCAACTGTGACATCAATTGTCACCACTGTGCCATGCCACCAAATGCAGCCACTGTGCCATCAACTGTCACCACTGCGCCATGCCACCAAATGCAGCCACTGTGCCATCAATTGTCACCACTGTGCCATGCAATCAAACACAGCAACTGTGCCATCAATTATCACCACTGTGCCATGCCATCAAATGCAGTCACTGTGCAATCAATTGTCACCACTGTGCCATGCCATCAAACGACACCACTGTGCCATCAATTGTCACCACTGTGCCATGCCATCAAACGCCACCACTGTGCCATCAATTGTCACCACTGTGCCATGCCATCAAACGCCACCACTGTGCCATCAATTGTCACCACTGTGCCATGCCATCAAACACAGCTAATGTGCCCATCAATTGTCACCACTGTGCCATGCCATCAAATGCAGTCACTGTGCCATCAATTGTCACCACTGTGCCATCAAGTGTCACCACTGTGCCATGCCATCAAACGCCACCACTGTGCCATCAATTGTCACCACTGTGCCATGCCATCAAACGCCACCACTGTGCCATGCCATCAAACGCCACCACTGTGCCATCAATTGTCACCACTGTGCCATGCCATCAAACACAGCAACTGTGCCATCAATTGTCACCACTGTGCCATGCCATCAAATGCAGCCACTGAGCCATCAATTGTCACCACTGTGCCATGCAACACAGCAACTGTGCCATCAATTGTCACCACTGTGCCATGCCACCAAATGCAGCCACTGTGCCATGCCATCAAACACAGCAACTGTGCCATCAATTGTCACCACTGTGCCATGCCATCAAACGCCACCACTGTGCCATCAATTGTCACCACTGTGCCATCAATTGTCACCACTGTGCCATGCCATCAAACGCCACCACTGTGCCATCAATTGTCACCACTGTGCCATGCCATCAAACGCCACCACTGTGCCATCAATTGTCACCACTGTGCCATGCCATCAAACGCCACCACTGTGCTATCAATTGTCACCAATGTGCCATGCCATCAAACGCAGCTACTGTGCCCATCAATTGTCACCACTGTGCCATGCCATCAAATGCAGTCACTGTGCCATGCCATCAAATGCAGTCACTGTGCCATCAATTGTCACCACTGTGCCATGCCATCAAATGCAGTCACTGTGCCATGCCATCACATGCAGTCACTGTGCCAACAATTGTCACCACTGTGCCCTTTAATTGTCACCACTGTGCCCCATGATGCCACTGTGCCCATTGAACAGAAGATCAGCGTTTCCCCCGCTGACAGGACCGGGAGCTATGTGTTTACATGCACGCGCCCCCTAGCGGCCGCAGAAGTGCCAACGTAGAGCTACGGGCTCTCACCCAGGAGAGCCGACCTGCTGCCGTATAACTGCGGCAGCTGGTCGGCAAGCAGTTAAACAATTAAAAATTAAAGACTGATGGCAAACTGAAAGCAAACTTAATAAAAACAAAGAAGCCAAGGAAGGCAGCACTGGAGAGCATGCTTGCATTTGTAACGACAAGCCAAAGCAAACAAACAAGGCTGTGAGCAAAAAAATTACACCATTAGGGGCACCACATCGCTTAACGCTTCGACTTGATAGTCTTCTTCCCTGCAGTCTTCCCTGCAGACCGAGTCCTCGGAGGCTGGGTTCCTGGAGGTGAGGTTGTGCCAGGAGCAGGACCCAGAGCAGGCTCAGGAAGAGGAGGAGCAGGAGCAGGACTAGGAGCAGGAGAAGCAGCAAGGACAGGATGAGCGATCCGCACAATGTCGCTGCCCCGAAGACGCCATGCTTATGGCCTTAAAGATCAGGGTTTCACAGTGCACACGCTGGCCCCACTCCAGATTATGGAGTTTGCTGGCAATGAGCGCTGCAAAACCCTGTTCTTTGGTGGGTTTCTCTCGGAGGGCCGCAGTTGCCTCGCGAATCAGGGTCTGGGTCTCCTCCTCCATTTGGAGAAGCCTCCTGGCCCTTTTGGCGGGAGTGCGGAGAGGAGGAATCCGTGAGATGGTATCATGACGGTGTGCCTCCTGTCTCCCACTGGGGCCTGCCTCCTCCTGTCTTGCAGTGGGGGTGGGGCCTGCCTCCCCCTGGCTCCCTGTGGGGCCTGCCTCCCCTGGCTCTTTGTGGGGCCTGCCTCCTCCTGGCTCTATGTGAGGCCTGCCTCCTCCTGGCTTTGCTCTGTCTGTGTATAAAAAAAAGGTACATAGTTTATTTGTTGACTTCAAATAATCATCCACATTGTTCAAATCATGACAGATACAAATTGAATGCTAATATATATTACACACATGGTCGCCATCCTGAATTATGGGGCCCCTTACACAGCTTCAATCATGGGTCCCCTGGAGCAGGGGGGGTGCTGCCACCTGAAATTAAGAAGCGGGGGGCCGTAACCCAAAATATTAAATTTAAAAAATATATATATTTCTAAATTGTGATTATTACAACAAAGGGGGGTTGTCATCTACTGCCTGTACCCCCCTGATGGCCTACCAGAAAATTACACACAATCATTCTGACCCCTGCATTTATCATTCTTGTCCCCATTATGTTTTGCCACTACTGTCTATTGATATGTTCAACACTTTTTGTTCAATCCTTTTAAATTTGGAACACTAGTAACATCAATTTGACATCATTATTATACTTTGATTCCCCAAAATTGTTTGCAAAATGCAATACCTGGCTCCATGGGTCACAATCTGGGTCCTCCAGGAACTCTGGCTCTTCTTCAGAGGTTGCCTGCTCTTGCCTGCAGGGAAGACTGGGGGATTGACTGCAGGGAAGACCGGAGCGACCTCTTGGGGGAAGGGTAGACAGGGATGGCCTGGAATCAATGTGGTCGTCCAGGAACTGCAGCTGACCATAGTACCACAGGTTTGGCTTATAGATACTGTCAGCTGCAGCTCCAGATCTCATTGAGGCCAGGACTTGTGTGCGTTGGGTCCTGTAGGTGTCCCTAATGGTGTTTTTTTTTTGATCACAGTCATGATTGTGGAGTTGGGGACCCTTGTCTTTACAAATGCAAGCAGGGCCTCCCATGCTTTCTTCTTTGCATCTTTGTTTTTATTAAGTTGCTTTTACTTTTCCATATTATAGGCAGATCCTTCCATCTTTGGATGAATTCACTGAAGAATTCAGGGTCTTTGAAGGCCTCCATTATTTCTGCAAGTCAAAATTAAATAAACAAACCTAATGTCAGTAAAGCCTCTACTACTACTATAAGCTTTCTGGCCATATCTTACCCACAAACTCATCCACTGATCACTAATAACGTCCAAAATAAAGTTACGTACCGTCGTATGACACGATCATTACTTCCGCCTTCTTCCACAGACTGTGAACGCCGTTTTCACTCACATGGTATCCCTTTAGACACTGCGCACGTGTGACGCTCTGCAAGTTTCCCCGCCCCTGACATTCGTTTTTAGTACTTTCCCGCCCCTTCTCTCTCGTTGCGGAGCAACATGGAGGACATGCAGACTGGAAAATCTAGCCAGGCCAGACGACAGCACACACAAGAACCAGGAGAAGGAGGTACAAGGCCACCAATATGGCCTTTAAGGAGATGGTGGAGTTGGTGACCATCTTAAGGAGGGAGGACTTCGATGGGAAACATGGCCCTTACAGGTATCCCAACAATGTCAAGGCCCAAATCATGGAGAAAGTGGTGAGGAGTCTCCACTTGAAATTTGGGGTGTGCAGGTCAAAAGAGCAACTAAGGAAAAGGTGATCTGACATTAAAATAAGGGAGCCGGAGCAAATGCAGACGATAAAAAGACTCATTAGAAGAAGTAAGTAATTTTCCTGTGTAATCATCTTTTTTGTTTGTTTTTTGCGCCATGTGCTTTTTCTTTCAGGTTGTACTGAATGTATTTCATGTTTGTGGGCACAATAATTGGTCGTAGGAGTCATCGTTCATTCGATCACTTAAATAATAAAAGACGATCTTTTTGTCTGAAACAATGTTTAGGAAATGTCATCATGCCTAGTTCGCATGGCCAAATTGGAGTTTATATACACTATTTTAGACAAAAAGATCGTCTTTTATTATTAGTGATCGAATGAACGACGACTCCTACTACAAATTACTGTGCCCACAAACATGAAACTTGCGACATCTTGCTTGATTTATGTGAGATTAATTGTGGAATTAATGTAGATGTGTTCTTAACTAGATTTTAATAATCACAATTAAGTCAATATACAGTAAAAAGAGAGTATGCTCAGCAGTAGGTTACACATGTGGGCTCAGTAGCACAATTGTTGGCCACAAGAACAACCTATTTAGACATGCAGACTGGAAACTCTAGCCAGGCCAGGCGACAGCACACACAAGAACCAGGAGAAGGAGGTACAAGGCCACAAATATGGCCTTTAAGGAGATGGTGGAGTTGGTGGCCATCTTAAGGAGGGAGGACTACGATGGGAAACATGGCCCTTACAGGTATCTCAACAAAGTCAAGGCCCAAATCATGGAGAAAGTGGTGAGGAGTCTCCACCAGAAATTTGGGGTGTGCAGGTCAAAAGAGCAACTAAGGAAAAGGTGGTCTGACCTTAAATTAAGGGAGCCGGAGCAAATGCAGAAGATAAAAAGACTCATTAGAAGAAGTAAGTAATTTTCCTGTGTAATCATCTTTTTTGTTTGTTTTTTGCGCCATGTGCTTTTTCTTTCAGGTTGTACTGAATGTATTTCATGTTTGTGGGCACAATAATTGATCGTAGGAGTTGTCGTTCATTCGAGCACTTAAATAATAAAAGACGATCTTTTTGTCTGAAACAATGTTTAGGAAATGTCATCATGCCTAGTTCGCATGGCCAAATGGGAGTTTATATACACTGTATCAGACAAAAAGATCGTCTTTTATTATTACTGATCGAATGAACGACGACTCCTACGACAAATTACTGGGCCCACAAACATGAAACTTGCGACATCTTGCTTGATTTATGTGAGATCAATTGTGGAATTAATGTAGATGTGTTCTTAACTAGATTTTAATAATCACAATTAAGTCAATATACAGTAAAAAGAGTGTATGCTCAGCAGTAGGTTACACATGTGGGCTCAGTAGCACAATTGTTGGCCACAAGAACAATCTATTTATGGTGTCACACACAGGTGATCCAGAGGATACTTGGTTTGCTTCCATGTAGAAAACTTCAGCAAAGATAGAGAATTGAATGAGCTTTGGGAATGAATACAATCCTGTGTTCAGCTTAGAAGGGTTGTTAACACCAACAATAGTCCCACTATTTATAAAAACAATGATTTATAATATTCCTCTTTCAGGCCTCTAATCTTTTTAAATCATGTTTCCCTTTTCTTCAATCTCGTACGGCGCAATCAAGCTACAAGGCAGGAGCAGCAAAACAACACACAAGCCCTACCATACAAGCTGGTGGAGTCTGAGGCCTTCAAAAAATTTGTAGCTATTGGGACACCGCAGTGGAAGGTACCCGGCCGAAATTTCTTTTCACAAAAGGCAATCCCCAATCTGTACTCTATTGTGCAAAAGGAAGTCATGTCATCTCTGGCACACAGTGTTGGGGCAAGGGCAGGGCCGATCCTAGGGTCACAGGCGCCTGGGTGCAGAACTATTTCTGGCGCCCCCACAAAGGGGGCGTGGTCATCTTACCTACTCCTCCCCTTTACAAATGTTTCTATGGCAATGACTCAAACACAGAGATGCTCCTCTAAGAAGTATTTGTTGCCCTGGGATCCTCCCATGATCTTTTAACAATAAAGAAAATACTGGAAGAGCGTACACTAATGAGACCTGGAGGGGAACCTCTCTGATACTGTTAGAAAGTGCCAAACATAGTACAGGAGATGGTCAGAGACTGTAGACATGATACAAGAGATGGTCAGAGACTGCAATCATAGTACAGGAGAGGATCAGAGAGTGTAGACATATTAAAGGAGACAGTCAGTGACTGGAGATATAATACAGGAGATGGTCAGAGACTGCAGACATATTACAGGAGATGGTCAGAGACTACAGTTCCTATTGGCATAAGTAGATAATGGCCGATCGGCTCTCACCTGACCCAGCGATACAGCAACAACGGTTCCTCTGATCAGGAGTCAGCTCACTCTGAATTGCCCATGGATACTCCGCTGGGTAGAGCCCAGATCTGTATTCTGGCAATGACTCCATTCCTTTCTCCGCCAGGGATGGCACTAGGCTGTGTGGCTTTCCCTCTGGTGGCGCACGGCAGTGGGGTTCTCTCTCTGATGGTAGCACCCGCAGCTACAGTGGCGTCACTAGGGTTGTTGTCACTCGTTGAGGTAAAACATGGTGTCACCCCCCCTTCCTCCACCTATAGTTGCCCCTCAGTACAGACCCCCTCCACTAAGTATAGACCCCATCCGTCAGTGCAGACCCCCCAGGACAAACCACCCCCCATTAGTACAGACCCCCCAGGAAAAACAATCCCCCTCAATTAGTACAGACCCCCAGGACAAAACACCCCCCCATTAGTACAGACCCACTTCCAGTATTAAAGACTGCCCCAGAACAACCCCCCCATTAGTACAGACCCCCAGGACAACGCCCCCTCCATTAGTACAGACCTACCTCAGGACAACCCCCCCCAGTAGTGCAGACCCCCCCGGACAACCCCCCTCCATTAGTACAGACCCCCAGGACAAACCACCCCTCCATTGGTACAGACCCAACCAGGACAAACTCCTCATTAGAACAGACCCCAGAACAAACACCTCCATTAGTGCAGACCCCCCAGAACAAAGCCCCCATTATTACAGACCCCCAGGACAAAACACCCCTATTAGTACCGACCCCCCAGGACAAGCCCCCCCATTAGTGCATACCCCCAGGACAAGCCCCCCCATTAGTACAGACCCCCCAGAACAAACCACCCCATTAGTGCAGACCCCCCCAGAACAAACCCCCCATTAGTACAGACCCCCCAGGACAAACCCCCCCATTAGTGCATATCCCCAGGACAGGCCCCCCCATTAGTACAGACTCCCCCATTAGTACAGATCCCCCTCAGGACTAATCACCCCATTAGTGCAGACCCCCCAGGACAAACCCCCCCATTAGTACAGACTCCCCCCATTAGTACAGATCCCCCTCAGGACAAATCACCCCATTAGTGCAGACCCCCCAGGACAACCCCCCCCCCCATTAGTACAGACGCCCCAGGACAAACCACCCTATTAGTGCAGACCCACCCAGGACAAACCCCTCCATTAGTACAAACCCCCCAGGACAACCCCCCCCCCCTCATTAGTGCAGACCCCAGGGATAAACCCCCCCCATTAGTACAGACTCCCCCCAGGAAAAAAACGCCCCCTCCTTTACTACAGACCCCCCCCCCTCCATTACAGTACATGAAAAAAAAAGAGGTCCATCATGCCTGACACTGCTCCTCTCTGTGTGTGTCATAAGAGGACTCCTGTCTGCGGCGATCTGTGATCCACCCGGGCGGCAGCTGCCGAGGAGGAGACAGTGTGCAGCCGCGCCGCCCGGGTGGATCACAGATCGCGGCAGACAGGAGTTTTTTTATGACACACACAGAGAGGAGCAGTGTCAGGCATGATGGACCGCCCCCTCAGCGAGGTCACTGAGCAGCTAGCGTCTCTCCACACAGAGACAGCCGCTCCGATCTCCGGACTCTTCACTCCCTCTCTAACAGGAGGATGAAGGGGGAGACACAGGACACTGACAGGCAGCCGTATAGGAAAAAGTCTGGCAAATACAGCAGCGGCGACGGCAGCGTGGAGAGCCGCAGGCGCCGCTCTACACAAACAAGAAGAGGGATTTGAGACAGGCACTCTGGCGCTTCAGCGCCCCCACCTCTGTGGCGCCTGGGTGCACTGCACCCTGTGCACCCCGGGTAGGATCGGCCCTGGGCAAGGGTCCATCTGACCACTGATACCTGGTCTGCAAAGCACGATCAGGGGAGGTATATCACCTACACTGCGCATTGGGTAAACCTGCTGACGGCTGCCAAGCATGTAATGCGTGGCTCTGCAGAAGAGGTGGTGACCCCACCACGACTTGCAGGCAGGCCTGCTGCCACCTTCTCTACTCCTCCTACTCTATCCTCTGCGATAACCTCCTCGGCTGAGTCCTCCTTTGCTGCTGCATCTTGCTCCACATCACCTGCACCCCCCCCCCCAGCTCCCCAGGGGCTATTCCACATCCCGGATACGACAGTTTCACGCCGTCTTGGGGTTGACTTGCCTGAAAGCAGAGAGTCACACCGGACCAGCACTCTTGTCTGCCCTGAACGCACAGGTGGATCAGTGGCTGACTCTGCACCAACTGGAGATCAGCAAAGTGGTGTGTGACAACGGAAGCAATTTGTTGGCGGCACTGAATTTGGGCAAGTTGACACATGTGCCGTGCATGGCACATATGTTTATTCTGATTGTACAAAGCCTTGTGTATAAGTACCCATTGGCCATTTCAGGCGTTCCTACACGGCCATGGCACACTTTTCAGATATCCAGCAGTGAAACAAGATGCCAGTAAGGCACTTGATTTGCGACAGCCCGACACGTTGGAATTCAACACTCCTAATGTTCGACCGCCTGCTCCAACAAGAAAAAGCCGGGAAGCTGGGAATTTTTTTTGCCACGTTACTGGGCGCTCATGCGCAATGCCTGTAGGCTCATGCGTCCTTTTGAGGAGGTGACAAACCTAGTACGTCGCACTGAAGGCACCATCAGCGACATCATCCCATTTGTTTTCTTGCTGGAGCGTGCCCTGCGATGAGTGCTGGATCAGGCTGTAGATGAGCGTGAAGAGGAAAAGGAAGAGTTGTGGTCACCATCACCACCAGAAACAGCCTTATCAGCATTGCTTGCTGGACCTGCGGCAACGCTGGAAGAGCAGTATGAGGAAGAGGAGTCAGAGGAGGAATGTGGCTTTGAGGAGGAGGAGGAGGAAGACCAACCACAGCAGGCATCCCAGGATGCCCGTTGTCACCTATCTGGTACCCGTGGTATTGTACGTGGCTGGGAGGAAGAACAGACCTTCGGTGAGATCAGTGAGGATGAGGAACGGGACATGAGTAGCTCGGCATCCAACCTTGTGCAAATGGGGTCTTTCATGCTGTCGTGCCTGTTGAGGGACCCTCGTATAAAAAGGCTGAAGGAGAACGACCTGTACTGGGTGGCCATGCTACTGGACCCCCGGTATAAGCAGAAAGTGCCTGAAATGTTACCGAATTACCGGAAGTCGGAAAGGATGCAGCAGTTCCAAAATAAATTAAAAAGTATGCTTTACACAGCGTATAAGGGTGATGTCACAGCACAACGGGAATCTAACAGGGGAAGAGGTGAAAGTAATCCTCCTCCTACCATGACCACGCCGGCAAGGACAGGACGCTTTACAGACGTGTTGTTAATGGAGGACATGCAGAGCTTTTTAAGTCCTACGCATCGCCACAGCCCTTCAGGGTCCACCCTCAGAGAACGACTCGACCGACAGGTAGCAGACTACCTCGCCTTAACTGCAGATATCGACACTCTGAGGAGCGATGAACCCCTTGACTACTGGGTGTGTAGGCTTCACCTGTAGCCTGAGCTATCCCAATTTGCGATAGAACTTCTGGCCTGCCCCGCTTCAAGTGTCCTTTCAGAAAGGCAGGAGGTATTGTCACTGAGAAGAGAAGTCGCCTAGGTCAAAAAAGTCTCGATTACCTCACCTTTATTAAGATGAATGAGGCATGGATCCCGAAGGGACTGACAGTGGGTGATACATTTGACTAAAAAAAGGCCTGATGAGATGAGCTGCCTTGGGCTAAAAATGGTCCACATGCTGCTGTATTTTATCTCTGCATGCCGCATGATTTGCGTGACTTATCCGCCACCAACTAGGGTTCAAGCCTCAATGTTTTAGTGCACTTTCTGCCTTGAAAACATAAACTGGCCTCTGGTGCAGCACTGTGGCTGCAAAAACAAAACCAAAAAAAGGCACATACATGTGTCAATTCCCCTTTGTGATCGTTACCTTGTTGTGGTAAAGGGGCTTGCGTATCACAATGAAGCGACCACCTCTATGAGTGTTTTGGCAATGGCAATGTTGGCACACCCCAGATAATACGGTCGTTGCTACATTGTGAACAGACCAAATGTGATCGGCTGGATAATTTTGCATAGAAAAAACATTAATTTTCTTTGTGATCATCTAAGGAGATCATTAAAGCCTACTAGGCCAACAATGGGCCCACACTGCAGAATCATTG
This sequence comes from Rana kukunoris, assembly GCA_029574335.1. Taxonomy (NCBI): domain Eukaryota; kingdom Metazoa; phylum Chordata; class Amphibia; order Anura; family Ranidae; genus Rana; species Rana kukunoris. The sequence goes on along the minus strand of CM056050.1, from coordinate 232,121,719 downwards.
TTTTCTGGGTCACTTAACTGTTACTGAACTACCTCAGCACAACCATAGGATTTGAAAAACCCCCATCGCCTGCAATCTCCCAAACGTGTGCACAAGCACAGTCATCACTACACCAAGATTGACGCACAATTTATGTCATGAGTGTGTAGTTACAGACAGGGTTAGCGTTACAGATAGGGTTAGGGTTACAGATCAGGTTAGGGTTACAGACAGGGTTAGGGTTACAGATAGGGTTAGGGTTACAGACTGTAACCCTAACCCTATCTGTAAGGCCGCGTACACACAAGGAGACATGTCCGATGAGACAGGTCCGACGGACCGTTTTCATCGGACATGTCTGAAGGGATCTTTTGGTCTGATGTGTGTACACACCATCAGACCAAAATCGCCGAGGACAGAAAACGCGGTGACGTATAACACACCAACGTGCTCAAACAAGGAAGTTCAATGCTTCCACGCATGCGTCGAATCTATTCGACGCATGCGCAGGATTTCGGTCCGATGGTTGGGTGTACTAACCATTGGACATGTCCAATGGACAGGTTTCCAGCGGACAAGTTTCTAAGCGTGTTTAGAAACTTTTGTCCGCTGGTAACCTGTCCGCTAGGCCGTACACACGATCGAACATGTCCGCTGAAACTGGTCTACGGACCAGTTTCAGCGGACATGTCTCCACGTGTGTACGCGGCCTAACCCTAACCCCATCTGTAACCCTAACCCCATCTGTAACCCTAACCCTATCTGTAACCCTAACCCTATCTGTAACCCTATCTGTAACCCTAACCCTAACCCTTACACTACCTGATCAATACAACATCATACCTGATGTTTTAAAGCACGTTATTCCAAACACTTTAGGAATGTTAGGTGATTTATGCCCTTTAAGGATTAAAAACGGACTCTGCGACAACTACGTAATTTTCCATGGGAGTTTTGCCATGGATCCCCCTCCAGCATGCCTCCGTCCAGGTGTTAGTCCCCTTGTGGCCAGAAAGAGCCCCTGTGGCTTTTAAAATTCGCCTGCCCATTGAAGTCTATGGCGGTTCGCCGGGTTCGCCTGTTCGCTAACATTTGCGAAAGTTCACGTTCGCCATTCGCGAACGCAAAATTTTAGGTTCGCTACATCACTAACGAAGACTGAAAAGCGCGAATCGTCTCTCACCAAACTTTTACTAACACGCGGTAACACGATATCATCGAAATCAGCCCCAAGGGTGGCGTCTTCCGCATGGAAATGGCCCTTTGTAGTGCCGTCATACGTGCTGTACGTAACCGCGCTTTGCTAGAGCATTTTGCAAAAAAGATGGTGTGGGCAACGTAGTTTTTAATGATGAAGTTGGAAAGTTCTTGCTAGAAAAAAATATTTTAAGCAACAGACAGCATGGATTCATGAAATACAGAAGTTGTCTGACAAACCTGATTTTTTTTTTATGAAGAGGTAAGTAAAACCTTGGACAGAGGGGTGGTGGTGGACGTGGTATACTTGGATTTTGCAAAAGCGTTCGATACAGTTCCCCACACTGGGCTCATTTGTAAGGTAAAGTCTAAATGATTGAAAATATCAGTGTGTAAATGGATAGAAAACTGTCTAAAAGACAGAATTCAGAGTGTAGTGGTTAATGATTCTTACTCTGAATGGTCTAAGGTTATCAGTCGTGTACCCCAAGGTTCAGTGTTGAAGCCCTTACTTTTTAATATCTTTATAAATTATATTGGGTCTGGGATCAAAAATAGACTTTTTGCACTCACCGTAAAATCCCTTTCTCTGAAGTTCATTGTTTTATTGCCACCTTCAAGAGAGGAATAGGCAGAACATGTTAAAAACAGCAAAACTGCACAGGGGGCGGTCCTACTGGCTATAACCCCTCACACTGCATTCAGCAGCTCAGTTCATCAAAAAGCAGTACAAACAGAAAAAGGAGGGGTGGGTGCTGTGTCCGTCAATGAACTTCAGAGAAAGGGATTTTAAGCTAAGTATAAAAGTCCTATTTTCTCTTTCGTTCATTGATGGACACAGCACTTAAATCTTGACCTTAGGGACGTCCCCAAGCAGTGTCAAAAAAACGAAGGGTGGGAACAGCAAACAAAAAAACTCCACCCATAACAACCAGAGCTCCTTAATGGAGGAGTTACAACCTTAAACAGCCGTCTGCAAAACCTTGCGGTTGGAGGAAGCATCCGCAGATGCACTCACATCAACCTTGTAAAATTTTGAGAAAGTGTGAATGGACGATCAGGTCGCTGCCTTACACACCTGGGAAACGGATGCTTGATGTCGGAAAGCCCAGGAAGCACCAATTGCCTGGTCGAATGTGCCGTGACAAGAAAGGGAGGCACCCACCCTTTCAAGGCTTGGGCCTGGATCACGATCTGTCTAATCCACCGAGAAATGGTGGTCGACAAGACCGCCAGGCCCTTCTTCGGAGCAGTTACTGACACAAACAGTGAGTCTGACCTCCGAAACTGAGCCATAGCAGACAGATAGAACCGCAGAGCCCGGACCATGTCCAAAAAATGCAAAGCAACCTCTTTGGGATGCGACGGCCAAGGACACAAGGATAGAAGCACAATGTCTTCATTCAGATAAATGCCAAAACAACCTTAGGAAGAAATGAAGGCTGTGGGCGTAGCACCGCCTTATCCCTGTGAAGAATCAGGTAGGGAGACTTACAAGACAAGGCCGCCTGTTAGGGACCGCAGGCCAGTTACACAAAAGGTCTACCCTCCTAGCTGCCACTGACCGAGGGGCCCCCTGCAGGACTCACCACCCCAGAGCAGGTACTGCACTGCGCTGTGCTGTCCGCTTTCCCTCATGAGGTGTTCTGTTCAATTCGTGCCATTCCAGAAGGATAGCCAGCGCTAGAGGCAAAAACCAAACTGAGACACCAAGAAAATGTCAGCCGGCCGCCTCAGTAAGAAAAAACGTCTGAGGGCTCTGAAAGGATGGCCGCTAGACTTCCTGACAAAGGCTACAGGAAGATGGCTGCTGACCTTCCTGACTAAAACCACAGGAAAATGGCCGCCGAATGTTCCTGACTGAAAAAAAACACAGGAAAATGGCGTCACCACGCTGATCCTCCGCGCGATGGCCCCCACAATGTGCACATTAGAACACCCCACAACTAAAATTAGGGAACAGAACAGCGGACACCCAACACCCAGCGCAGCCTCCCCGCCGGACATGGACCCCTTTGGCTAGATGCGCAGTGGCCCAAGTATGGGGAGGAGGGGAAGGACAGGGAGAAAAGAAGAGGAGAATGCGAGACCCCAATTCGACCTCCCAGGGAATGCCCAGCTGCTCCATCCTGCAGATACAGATGGAACCATACTTACCCCTCCTGTGGGGACTGCTGGACGCATTCCAGACAGACCCATCACCCAAGCAGTATGGGGTGGCTGTCAGCCACGGCACACTGTGACACAGACAGCAGTAGCCCGATCATATGTATTCCCCCCGAAACATATAGCTCACTGGCCACCCCTGAATCAGACGGGGTATGTCATGGCCGACCCAGCATGTAGCTTGATGGCTGGGCTGGGGGGACTACCAGGATCTATATTATCCAGCCTGTCACCTAGCCCGTCTGTTAATAGTGGATCACAGGAATCAAAAATCCAGAAAAAAATGAAAAAAACTCCAGGACCAATGGCCCCCACTGGGAGCCAGGTCCTTCTCCTATACTAGGCAGAAAAAAACGAAGCTGCTTAATGCAGTGTGAGGGGTTATAGCCAGTAGGACTGCCCACTGGTGCCCACTGCTGTTTTTAACATGTTCTGCGTAGTCTTTTCTAGATATAAATGCTGTGTCTGTCAATGAACGAAAGAAAAAGTAATATTTCTGTCTTTGCAGATAACACCAAGCTATGCAGTGGAATAACGTCCTTACAGGGAGTCTCCAATTTACAAGCCAACCTCAATGCTTTGTCTAATTGGGCGACTATGTGGCAGATTAGGATTATTGTTGATAAATGTAAAGTTATGCACTTGGGGGCTAAGAATATGCATGCATCATACATACTAGGGGGAGTACAACTGGGGGATCCATAGTAAAGTAGGATCTGGAGGTTTTGATAGATCATAAGCTCAATAATGGCATGCAATGCCTAGCTGCAGTTTCCAAAGCGAGCAAAGTCTTTTCTGGTATTATGAGAGGTATAGACTTCAGAGAGAGAGAGATGCCATTTTGCCCCTGTTCAAATCATTAGTAAGACCTCATCTGGAATAAGCAGTTCAGTTTTGGGCACCAGTTCTCAAAAAGGATATTGGGGAACTGGAGAAAGTGCAGAGAAGGGCAACCAAACTGATAAGAGGCATGGATGAGCTCAGCTATGAGGAAAGATTAGAGGAACTGAATCTATTCACCCTTGAGAAAAGGAAATTTACGGGGGATATGATAAACATGTTCAAATCTATAAGGGGTCCATATAGTGGACTTGGTGTTGAGTTATTCACTTTACAGTCAACACAAAGGACAAGGGGGCACTCTTTACATCTAGAGGCAAGGAGATTTCATCTACAAATACGGAAAGGTTTCTGTAACGGGCTGAAAAGCGTGAATCGTCTCTCACCAAACTTTTACTAACACGAGGATCAGCAAAAGCAGCCCAAAGCGTGGCGCAGTTGGGATTGAACTTCCCCTTTATATTGCCGTTGTACTTGTTGTACGTCACCGCGCTTTGGACGAGTGAAATCTGGTCTGACTGTGTGTACGCAAGACAAGCTTGGCCGGAATTTGGTCGGGAAAACCATTGTTTTTTTATCCGACGGGAAAACCGGTCATGTGTACGTTGTAGATAGATTGGGGAAATATCGCGCTGCTTTAGGTAAATAAAGTGAGCCGCTAAACACAGCTAATAGAAAACAATAAGCAAAAAATAGTGTGGATAAAAAAATGTGTAGCGCTAAGTAAATAGAATATAAATAAATATATCTATGTGCTAAAAATTATATGTGATTAGAAAATATGATCATAGAAAGAATATTTTGTGAAAAAATAACCAACTGTACACAATAAAAAGGAAAAAATAACCAATAACCAGTGAACGAAAGTAAGTAGTCACTAGTATAAGAAATAAAATGTCCTGAACAAAAAAATTGCAATCGATGTCCAAATCCAAAAGCTATAAGTGTTCAATATAAACAAGTGATGTCCTCTATGCGCACTCTTGTGTGGTGATATAAGAAAAAGGAAGAAGACCTTCACCCAATAAAGCATGGAGGCTTACCAGATCTAGTGGACTCTACCAGCTATACAGACTGGAGAGTCACATAAGCTTTGGATCATCCAGCGTGGATCGAAGCCTCGTAGAACTGCCGGTGACAGGGATGTACGTCAGTATAATAATCCGGGAGGGGGACTTCGGTTATCCAAGGCTTGATGCTCAGTAGGTATACGTTGAGAATGGTGTGCAAGAGAAAAGAAGGAGCAATAGTGTGATACCGTCACGGTATTAAAAGATTTAATAAGTAATGAACTTACATGGATCAGGATAAAAAAAGCGCGCTTGCAGTCATAATGTGGCGACAGTAGAATCTTCCCTGACGCGTTTCGTGTACAGACACGTTGTCAAAGGGTAACAGACCACCGTAGCCACTTGAATATAAATACACAATAAGTGGTCCCTTAATGAGAGTCACACTCACCTCACATGCAAACATCATTAATTAGTTCACTTCCGGGATAGGTCAAAATGGCGTCTGGGCTTGAGTTCCAAGCCTCATTATGAGTGTATAGTAATGGCATACAAAACTAAAAATATCTTGGATCATAAGCCGCTCGCCCGTCCAATTGAGGTTAAATAATAAAAATACTAAAGAGACACAAAGGCTGCATGATGAGCCTGAGTGTTAATAATGTATAAACACAGGGTATACCCAGATAGCAGCCGTATAAAGGCAGCTCTTCTGAGTGAATCCCTCAATAAAGATGGCGTCGGAAGACCTCATACATCACAAGTAGGGGACCCATAGATAGATCTACAAGGGGCCTCGAGTGATGTGACGTCGTGCGACGTATGTAGCGCGGTGACGCGCATGGCCGTAGGCGGGCCATCTACGTACCAACGCGGGTCACGTAACGCACTAACAAAGGGGTGCCGGGCGCAGACAGCGTAGCGAAGAACCACGCTAGACCAATCAGACGGCGCGCACGTGAGTCACAGCCACTGTGCGGTCAATGATTGGAGAACATGCCCCTCGCATATTTTACACCGTGCGCGTCACGATGAACGCTGCAAAGAACACGTGGTACGCTGCATCACATGCGCTCCACATGTCATGTGATGCGCTCCATCGTATGCGTTCCATCTGTCACGTGATGCGCTCCATCACAAGCGCTCGTCAGGGTCCACATTGAATGGATGAAAAATAAGTTAAAAAAATTTTGCAATATGGGAAGAAAAAAGTTGCAATGTATAAAATTGATGAGTCAATGAAGTAAATAAATGACTCTCAAAAAAATAGATTGGTAAATAAGTAAAAAGGACAACCATAATAATAAAGGGATAAGGGAGGCGTTCACAGTGGCATTACACTTATGACTAAAAGAACAAAAGGAAGGCCGGCCTTAATATTAAATGGGTCCTAGAAATAATGGAAGTATATCGGAGGGCAATGAATAATTGGGAATAATTAAATGTGCGAACTAAAAATGTGAGTGGGACTCTCAACCAGGGCACCACGCACAAGTGATTTCCAAATTACAATTATACATTCGATATAATATGTAATGAACAGATATTCATTGAATAGTATATGCACCAAAAAACACGTTTCACGAAGTGAAGCATAGTAAATATATTAATACAATAAAAAATAATATATATATAAATGAATAATAAGTACTGTAACATGATGTGTGTTAGTGAAAACATATGACCATAGCATGTCTCACATAATAAACAAATAATCATTGAATAGTATATGCACCAAAAAACACGCTTCACAAAGTGAAGCATAGTAAATATATTAATAAATAAAAATAAATAAAAAAATAAATATATAAATGAATAGTAAATACTGTAACATGATATGTGTTAGTGAAAACATACGACCATAGCATGTCACACCTTAAGACTTATCAATGAAAGAATTGATGTCCCAGTCTACATTCAAGCCTAATGGGCGGTGGGACTGGAGTTCGAAAATCCAGAACGTTTCTAAACGTGAAACGCCCCTAGTTTTAGCACCACCCCTCCATGGAGCTTCATATTTGTCAATTATTAAGAACTGGGAGCCACTAGGATCTCTATTATGATATTGTTTGTAGTGTCTTGGGACAGTATGGTTGACATCCCCACTTTTAATGAGAGAGATGTGTTCACCAACTCGTACTGAGAAAGATCTGATCGTACGGCCCACATATTGCTTGCCACACGGACAAGTGATTAAATACACTATATAACTAGTTTCACAAGTACAGAATTGTCTGATAGCATACTGTTTGTGTGTAATCGTGGAGGAAAAATGTGTGACCTTACGTTGCAGAGGTGTATTGTGCTGGCATACTTTGCATTTTTTGCAAGGAAAGAAACCAACCATTTGGTGAAAAAAAGAAATCTTTTTTGGGGGATTGATGATGTTAGGGGCAATGCGATTGTGTAGTGATGGTGCTCCCCTAAAGACTACCTTTGCTCGTTCTGGGAGTATAGAATTCAATATAGTATCATTTCTGAGAATGTCCCAATGTTTGTTGATAATATTCACCACTTGTTTATGTTGGATGGAAAACGAGGTAGTCATAGCGAACCTAAACTTGTCATCGACTGAAAGCTTGGGTTTGACTGCAACTAATGATGATCTGTCAAGGGTAAGTGCTCTTTGGATTTCTGAATTAACTAATTCTGTTGGATATCCTTTCTCCACAAATCTATGTTTCAACATTTCTGCCTCAGTTAGAAAAGATGTAATATCTGTACAATTTCTCCGGAGCCTGAAAAACTGGCTCCGAGGTACAGATTTAAGCCATGAGTTGTGATGGCAACTGTCAATAGGGATGAAGGCATTTCTGTCTGTTGGTTTGAAATAAGTCTTAAACTGGAATTTGCGATTAACCAGTGCTATTTCCAGATCTAGAAAATGTACACTGGTGTTGCTAAATTCAAATGTAAGTGATATCCCTCTGTCATTTTGGTTCAAATCATTGAAGAAGGACTGTAATGAATCAGAGCTACCATTCCATAGGAGGAGGATGTCGTCTATATATCTAGCCCAGATGACAAGGGATGGGTGATTTTGCAGATAGACGACATCCTCCTCCCACTTGGCCATGAAAAGATTCGCAAGGCTAGGTGCGAACTTGGCCCCCATAGCTACACCTTTTTGTTGGAGGTAATAGCACTCATTGAACCAAAAATAGTTATGTTTGGTTGCAAATTCAAGCAACTCTATGATGTAGTTGCTCTGAAATGGGGCAATGGTAGGTTCTTTGTTTAAAAAGTGTTGCACTGCTGTGATACCCAAGTGATGCGGGATGCAAGTGTAAAGGGAGGCCACATCTGCGGTGGCAAGTATGTAGTCACCTTTAACTACCAATTGCTCCAATAGTCTGATTGTATCACCCGTATCTTTAAGATACGATGGAGTCTTCCTAACCAGAGGTTGTAAATAATGGTCTATGTATTGGCCTATACGGGCCGTGACAGAATCAATGCCGCTGACTATTGGTCTCCCTGGTGGTTGGGTAGAGTGCTTGTGTATCTTAGGCAGATAATAAATGGTAGGTATGCGTGGTGCTTTTGGTACAAGGAAAGCCTTTTCTTTTTTATTTAAGATTTTCAAATCAAAACCTTTATTGACCAAGGTTTGTAATTGTTTTTTATAAATATTGGTGGGATTACTAGGAATCTCTTTGTATGTATCGGGTTCATTAAGTATCCGTAACATCTCTGTCTCATACTGGGATTTGTCTAAAATCACAATGCCTCCGCCTTTGTCGGCGGGGCGTATGACTAGATCCTTACGGTCACACAAAGATTTCAACCCAGACTTCGATAGGGAGGGTGTGTATGGTGTCTTAACAGATAGTTTAGACAAATCACTTAGGACGCATTCCCTGAAAATCCTAACAGCTGGTGCTACTGTTACAGGGGGATTAAACAGGGAAGGATTAGACAATCCGGAATGCACTGTCCCTGATGTCGCTGCCCTGTCTGTGTATCTTTGTGTGTTGGAACTTATATATCTTTGTATGTTGATCTTACGGATATATTTTTGGATATCAATAAAGGTCCCAAATTTACTTAATTGCTTGGGTGGAGCATATTTGAGACCTTTATCTAGTATCGATTGCTCGTCAGGTGTAAGTGTCTTAGTGCTAAGGTTAAAAACACCCTGGCATTTTATGTTCTCCTTCTTTTTCCTTTTCTGGATTCTCCTGCCACTTCTGCAACCTCTCTTGGGTTTGGACCTTTCTTTGCGAAATGGTCCTCGTGAAAACCCCGTTCACCATAAGTATCTGACCTTTCTTGGTAAAGTGGGGTTAACTCATGGCTATCCGCCCCATAGTAATAAGAGTCATGTTCACGTCTTTGTTCCCTTAAAGGAGAGAACCTATTATGTGTTGGAACGGAGGGTGCATACTGTGGGTGGGAGTATTGAGGATATGCTTCATAATATTCTCTATATGGACCTGGTGAGGCATAGCTACCTCGTCCATTTTGAAAGCGTGGTGGGTAGTGTTGAGAACCACCCCTAGATTGGCCTCTACCACCACGTTTTGCCCTATTAATACCCCTTCCCCTGGTGTAATTCCTCGGAGTACGAGGACTGGGGTATGCCGGTCTAGACTGAGAGAGCGGTATGGCCCTTGAAGTGTCACTACCCCTCTGAGTTAGATGGTTAGATCCAAACTGAGCAGCGACAACTCCAGGAGCCATAGAAGGAACTGGAAGAGATGGTAATCCAGATTCTGTGGCGGGAGTCGTGTCCATTGCTGGAACTGATGTGGTAGATGTGACAGACTTCTGCCAACCAAAAACACAATTATTTTTGTAATCGCCCACATCACGAGAATACTTTTTGTGTTTTTTATTTCGCTGGTCACGGTCCTCTTTTTCCAAATGGTTCTGAAGATTGGACGAAAGAGAGCCGTATTCAAGCGAATTTTTGTGTGTGGAGAGTTTATCTTTTATTTCTTGAATCTCTCTATCAAAGGAGAGCAATCTATTCCTTTTCTTAGAGACAAGAAAACTCAAAAAACCAACACCTGCTTCATTGAAATAACTAAACCAGGCACTAATTTCAGAGTCACCCTGTTGTGGGTGTACATCCCAACGTAGGCTACGTGGAACCATACTTTCAGAAATATACTGTTCGAGAAAAACAATATCCCATAGAGTGTGTAGTTCGGAAGTCATAATGTTTTTGAGTCTTAAAAACAACCCCCCCAACTCAGTGTCATTACCAGTGTTAGTAAAAACCCCTTTGGTATCAACAGTCCTGGATGACCTATAGTCAAAGACATCCATAATGGTGTGTCTGTAGACAAATAATAGGACAGTGAAGCTGCAGCGATATTAATGTTTCAGTGGATAACAAGTTGTAGATAGATTGGGGAAATATCGCGCTGCTTTAGGTAAATAAAGTGAGCCGCTAAACACAGCTAATAGAAAACAATAAGCAAAAAATAGTGTGGATAAAAAAATGTGTAGCGCTAAGTAAATAGAATATAAATAAATATATCTATGTGCTAAAAATTATATGTGATTAGAAAATATGATCATAGAAAGAATATTTTGTGAAAAAATAACCAACTGTACACAATAAAAAGGAAAAAATAACCAATAACCAGTGAACGAAAGTAAGTAGTCACTAGTATAAGAAATAAAATGTCCTGAACAAAAAAATTGCAATCGATGTCCAAATCCAAAAGCTATAAGTGTTCAATATAAACAAGTGATGTCCTCTATGCGCACTCTTGTGTGGTGATATAAGAAAAAGGAAGAAGACGTGGACGTGGCATAGGAGCTGTGAAAATGTGGAATAGACTCCCTGCAGAGGTGGTTCTGGACAGCTCAGTAGACAGCTCAGTAGATTGCTTTAGGAAAGGCCTGGAAACTTCCCTAAATGTACATAATATAACTGGGTACTAACATTTATAGGTAAACATGGTTCAGGGAAAATTCGATTGCCTCTCGGGGGGATCAGGAAGGAATTTTTCCCCTGCTGTAGCAAATTGGATCATGCTCTGCTGTTTTTTTTTTTTGCCTTCTTCCGGATCAACTGTGGTTATAGAATTGGGTATATGTGATTTTATTTTTATTTTTTTTGGTTGAACTAGATGACTTGTGTCTCTTTTCAACCTGATTAACTATGTAACGTAGGGTCAAATGTCATTTTGTTTCTGTTAATGTTTAACATTGTGCTTGTGCACAGGAAATGTGGTCAGAACCAAGTGTTAAATCTTTTCACATATTGCTTAATTCTTGTTTCATATCAATCAACTGCATAGTTAGCGCAAAAAATGTACAGTTCCAGAAATCTCAATGACAAATGGCACAAGGACTGAACTGCAACATGTGCCATTGTAATTTCTGTAGATACCTGTAGATATTGTAACTTGTAACTTTCAATGGCAGGTGGTTTTCAACATTACTACCAGAAGGTCATAGTCCCTTAATGAATATTATATATTTTTTCTCTACAGTCATAATCATATTTCCACTTTAAAGGATAGCAAAATCTCATTGACAGCTAAATAAATGATGTGATAATATATGCTATGACCCCAAGCAGCTTCGTGTAGGCAATGACACCGCTGATCCTTTAAATCCAAGATTACAGTTCTTGACCTCTATCAGATCAAACCCAAGATATGTGAATAACTGGAAATCCCAGGTTACAGAACAACTCCATTACAAACTACTTAAAGCCAATTAATCTATAGTGTAAACAATACAAACAAGTGTACAGCCTGAAAGGATGAAGTACTAATAATAGAGTAAGCAGTTTGATTATACTGAATCACTTAACTGACAGTGATTTGGTTAAGCCTGTAAGCAGAATCTTTGCAAGTTCTTTCTGTAAGCCAACATTATAGGTATCATGTATAGGTAACATATCATGCTTGTTTTGTTATGTAGTCATTCCAGAAAAACAAACCTTGGCTGATGCAGTATCAACACTCCACTTCTTTCTAATAATAAGTGTATTTATTGTAGTTAATTATTCAGCTCTCATTCCCAAGACCAGGAAGACTTTCATGATTCCTCTTTAGATGTATTGTTTCTGAAAGTGTATGTAAAGCCAAACTTTTTTTCTGTGTTATTGTTTTGGAATGATCAAGACCAGTGGTGGCTGGTGCTCAATATTTGTGCCACCCCTCCTCACAGGAGATGGAGGTCGGCGATAAGTGCCCACCCTAGCGTGAGATGGACAGCTGCAATCAGTGCCCCCACGAGAGATGGACGGCGACGATCAGTGGCCTTACCTTAGAAGGCTTCTCTTCGTTCCTCCAGGCTGTAACATGCATTTCTTCTCCTCCCAGCCAAACAGGAAGTGCATCCTGAGACCCGATTGGCCGGAAGTTCGAAGACTCCCTGGCCAATCGGGTCTCTCAGGACCCGCTTCCTGATTGGCCGGGAGGTGAAGCAGGAAGACAATAGCGACTATTGTCACACAACTGGGTGGGCTCAGGGTGCAGTGCTCTGCACCCCTGAGCCTATCTTTTTTTGAAGCCAATTAGAGCCTTAAGCCTAAGGCTCTAATCATCTGTTAAAAAAAAAACATTGAAATCTATTCATCCAGTGCTCTGCATGTAGATTAGGGGTCGGGACGGGAGCATGGAATAAGAGGGCAGTGTCCCCAATGGACAGAGTGCCACTGGACAAGAGCCTTTACAGGTTCCTCCATTGCAAGATCACCTTCTATTCCTGTGACAAAAATTTGGGATTTCCAATCAGGGTCAGTAGTGAGGGTGGATCTCCCCATTGGGGACATGGCAATAAATACCAGATAAAGTTTCTAACCTTTCCTCAAGTTTCGCCTTACATACACCTTAAAATTCTCCTGCTACATCCACAGCCACATCTATAGCCTCTAGTAACAGGGAAGGAAGTCATACATGAGGGGCCAGGTGAATGCCTGAACTTCTGCAGAATTATCATACTAGCATCCTGCTGTCTCTAACAGCATCCATCCTAAGGTATGGGTATAAAAACAAATGAACTTACATACAGTATCTCACAAAAGTGAGTACACCCCTCACATTTTTGTAAATATCTTATATTTTTTCATGTGACAACACTGAAGAAATCACACTTTGCTACAATGTAAAGTAGTGAGTGTACAGCTTATATAACAGTGTAAAATAATGGTAGCCACACAAAATATTGACACTTTGAGCCCAATTTGGACATTTTTACTTAGAGCTGTTCTCACTTTTGTTGCCAGCGGCTGTGTGTTGAGTTAATGGCTGTGTGTTGAGTTATTTTAAGGGGACAGCAAATATATTCTGTTATACAAGCTGTACACTCACTACTTTACATTGTAGCAAAGTGTAATTTCTTTAGTGTTGTCACATGAAAAAATATGATAAAATATTCACAAAAATGTGAGGGGTGTGCTCACTTTTGTGAGATACTATACACACATGTATATATATATATATATATATATATATATATATATATATATATATACTTTCACAGTGTTAAAGGGCTTGTGTGTCACCCAGGATTTTTAACTAAGCACTTTGAAGGGCTCCAGGGTGCTTATTTCATTGGACAAAACGTTTTTTTTTGTTTTTTTTTTTCATTTTTTCTCAGTGGTTGCTAAAACCCAGTTTGGGACCTGGAGCATTCATAGAGATTTGGGCAGGAGGAAATCTCCAATGCTGGGATCAGGTTTTGCAGGGAACGGGCATACTGTTGATGCAGGTGTTCACACCTGTTATAGTCTGGGATCTGACAGATCAGGGCCCCACCCTCCCAAGGAGCTCCTGTGGTTGCAAGGCAGCAGCCAGAGGCGTGTATGTCTGCAAGGTTACAGAGCGGAGAGTAAGCTGTGAGAGAGCTATGCAGAGAGAACAAGTAACTCCTTCAATCATGTCTTTATGGACCTTGATTGTACACTGGTGTGCAGTCATGTTGGAACAGGAAGAAGCCATCCCCAAAGTGTTCCCACAAAGTTGGGAGCATTAAATTGTTCAAAATGTCTTAGTATCAGGGCACAAGTCCTGCGGGAACTCGTGGGAATGGAGTTCCTGCACTTTTTTCACAGCAGGAACTAAGTTCCCTTTGCAGGACTAGAGCAGCCGAGCCGCCCGAGCCAATCCTTCACTAAGCAGTGATGCCCAGCTCGAGTCACTGTCAGGGGCAGGTGAACCTTAGTAATCCTTTATGTTACTGGCTGCTTCCTGTATATGGATTCATCGGGTAGTGTGCAGTTATTCCGTCACTTCCTTGATGCCGCATGTCTCCTGCCGCGGGTTATCGCGGCATTTAGAAAGAACTTTCTTCTTGAAAAAAAATGCAGTTTAGTAATTATGCATATGAGCGTATCATTTTTTTTTGGTGGGGGAGTGGATCTTGGGTGGGAGTTCCCACACTTTTTTTGCCCAGGACTTGACCCCTGCTTAGTATGCCGATGTCTTAAGAGTTTCCTTCACTCGCATTAAGGGGCCAGGCCCAACCCCTGAAAAACAACCCCACACCATAATCTCCCCTCCACCAACTGATTTGGATCAGTGAATAAAGCAAGATCCATAAATACATGGATGAACGAGTTTGAGGTGGAGGAACTTGACTGCAGGAGCTTACTTAGAGCATTTGGCACCCGGGGCAGATCCTATATCTGGTATCCCCCTTTCACTGATCATGAGACCGCATATGGGCAATATAATAAGCTGCTAGACCCAAGCGCCCTCACATGGTCCACCATATCTGGAAGTACCAAGTATTATTACTAGCTGTAGTGGAACAAAAAGTGCAGCGCTAATAAGTTGTAATCAGTTTTAAATTGACACAACAATTGATATACAAAAATGTATATAAGTAAAGTCCATATGAGATAGAACTCTCAAAAATAATGAAGGTGAGTAGATCACTCCAGTGAGTAGATGCATTCACAGTTCAATAACAAGTGATGAATAAATGTAACCAAGTGAAGTGTAAGTGTAAAGTTGTCTGAAGAAGTCACCAAAGGCATCAACTTGAAACAGTAAACGAAATGGGTACTCTTACCGAAAGGTGTGGACTCAACTGTTACTACTAACAGCAAGTCTAAACAGCATAATGGTCTCAACAGACCTCGATCTCTGCATGGACGGTCACTCCGGGCGGCGATGGTCGTATCAATCCGATAAGACATATACCACCAATACCAGGAACCAAATGGATGCGACTTTCGGTGCAGGTCATCTAGGGAGCTCCAATGAATGGGCAAAACGTGGATGGACACAAAAGATGGAAAGAAAAAGGAGTGCTCCAAATGGTGCAGGTCAAATTAAAACTTGACAGGTTTTATTGAAATAAAAATTCATAAAAATCATGTGAATGTATAATAAAAGCAGTATATGGTGCTGAAAAAGCAAACCCTAAGGCCGTGTACACACGGCAGAGAACCTCGACGGGCAGAACACATCGTTCCGCCCGTCGAGGTTCTCTGCCGGCCGTCGAAATCGGCGACCCGCCCGTCGGGAATGGCAACCAGCCATTCATCCAGGCGGGCCGTCGAGCAAATAGAGAGCGTGCTCTCTATTTCTGCTCGACGGGCTTCCCGACGGGAAGCTCGCCGAGAGCGTACACACGGCCGAGGTCCTCGCTGGAATGCAGCTTCCAGCGAGGTTCTCGCTGGTTTCCAGCGAGAACCTCGGTCGTGTGTACGCCGCCTAAGGCCTCGTACACACGAGGCAATCTATTTGTTGAAATCGGTCGGACCGACCGATTTGAACAAATCTGTCTGATAGGATTTTGGTTTGCTCGCGTGTACACACGAACAAACCAAAATCCCCGCCAGCAGACGGCGCGCTGACGTGTCGGTGACGTGGCGGTGACGTTGACGCCGCCACGTCACCACACCAGGAAGTAAAACACTTCCGCGCATGCGCCGAATCCATTCGGCGGCGGTGCGGGACGACATGTCTGCTGGTAAGTGTACTAACCAGCAGACATGTCGGGCGGACGGATTCCCACCCGATAGATTTCAAAGCATGCTTTGAAATCTGTCGGGTGGCCAAATCCGTCGGCTCGCCCGTACACACGATCGAATCTGTCTGCTGGGACGGTCTAGCAGACCGTTTCCAGCAGACAGATTTGATCGTGTGTATGCGGCCTAAGCGTTTCGGCAAAAAAAAAGCCGTCAACAGGGGTATATCACTGCACCCCCATACTGCTTGCTTTTATATGCATAGTAAACCCAAAGCCCAGCCCACGCAGGGGCGGGACCAGGAAATGATGTGTACGGTCTACAGGAAATGATAACATAAATCTATAAACTTTAAGTAAAACATCATATATATAAATATAATATGCTGAAAAACTTTATATAACAAAGTTTCTTGTATAAATGGCTATAACCTGAAATAAGCCTATAATGTATATATAATGTATAAAAAATAAGGAAACATAGGGAACAATAATAGCAATTGAAAGTGACAACCACTAAATGTAGTACATGGGGACAACCAGGGATATCCATGTAGCTCCCACAATGCGGAAAGCATAGATTGCATCATGTGTGATGCAATATGGTCAGAACTGGAGTGACACCACATATACATTAGACCCAATATGACCTTATCCAGTATCCACGTTTTGGAGAGTGTGTCCCCATATGTATGTTTGTACACCCAGGGAATCCAGTGTCCACATCTCAGTTAAATATCTAAAATATGAGCCGGGATCAAAGCTGAAAAGGCGAGGGGAGATAATGCGGCAGATGACGGACAGCAGCCGTCCAATAAGGACACGTATCTGTTGCTATCCCCTCGTAAGCTGCATGTTTCTCAAATTCCGGCCTCACGTCCGACGCAAGGCGCAATGATGTCACGGCGCCGCCAAATGTCTGCCAATCAGAAGGCACCACCAACAACCAATAGGCGCTCCCGACCAGACGTCAGGCGGCAGCCGAGACGAAAGAGGACCCAAGCACAGACAACCAATAGCACGCCAGCCATAGGGAACTAACCAGTAGCCAGAGAGGCTGCAGTGATAGGGGTACCAGCAAAAAAGAAACACCCAATCCCGCGTGTGTGACACACATTGTTCCTATAGTATTACAGATGGCCCCAATAGAAGATTAGAGACAGGAGATAAGGCACTGATGTGCAGCAGCCTATGACACAAATTAGGCTGCCCAAAGACACACGCCAGTTTTTTAAACATAGGAAGGTACTCATTCTAAGTGGGAGCAGTGACTCCATATTATTTTAATTGGGACCCTCAATCGCACATGCCTAAAAAACCGATGGACAGTGGACATGTAAAAAAAATATACATATATTTTATTTATTATTATTATTTTTTTTTTAAATGGAAGCGTATGAAAGTGCGTGAAAATTCCACCAGCCAGCCCAATTGGGTGGGCACAAAACACACCAGCACACTGCCAATCATCCAGAGACAAATAAAAGTGTACTGACAAAAATGGAACCCGGAGCCCAGGGTACTCACCCCCAGTTAATGAAACAATTAATGTCCCATTCAACGTTCATACCATGGGGTAAGTAACTCCTGGGCTTGTGTATCCAGAATGTCTCCAAACGGGAGACCCCCCTAAGATGGGAGTCGCCCCTCCAATGGGGAACAAACATATCAATGACCTGAAATGAGGTGCCCCTAGGGTCTTTAGCGTGATGTTCCAGATAATGTCTAGATACGGTATGCTTGGGACAGCCCTTCCGAATCTTAGCCAGGTGCTCATTGACCCTAATGACAAAATTACGGATGGTGCGTCCCACATAATGTAACTTGCAAGGGCAAGTGATGAGATAAACTATATAACTGGTAAAGCAGGTGGTTAATTGCTTCATATTGTAGATACGATTAGTCACAGTGGACATAAAGGTATCAATCCTGCGTCCAAAATGTTAACGGCTCATACATTGCATTTATGACATGGATGGTACTCATTGGTTTTGGGAAAGAAAGAGATCTTTTTAGGGGGGTTGATGATGTTAGGGGCCACGTCACTCTGAATGGATCGTGCTCCCCTGAATATTACACCCGCCCTGTCAGGTAAAGATGGTCCGAATACTTTGTCGCTGCAGAGCACTTTCCAGTGTCTGTTCAAGATCTTTTTTATATCGTTATGTTGTGTGGAATATTCGGTGAAAAACAACCACTTAAACCTGGTATCTCCACCAGTTGAAGGTTTGTCAACCAGAAGCGATGATCTCTCAATTACAGGAACTGTATTGATGGCTTCATCCAGCGCAAGGGGCTTGTACCCCTTATCCAGGAATCTCTCCCTCAAAAGATGACATTAAGACTTAAAGTCCTCCTCTTTAGTACAATTCCTCCTGAGGCGGAGGAATTGGCCACAAGGAACAGACCCCAGCCACTGACGGTGATGACAGCTATCGACCGGTATGTAACCATTCCGGTTGGTAGGTTTGAAGTAGGTTTTGAATTCAAAATGACCGTCAGTGGCTGAGATCTCCAGATCTAAGAAATTAATGGACGTAGAGCTGGCCTCATAAGTTAAAACGATGCCTCGGTCGTTATCATTAAGGCAAGCCATAAAGGAGTCTAGAGATTCCCTGTCACCTTTCCAGAGGATGAGGATGTTTTCTATGTACCGCGCCCAAATGGTCAACTCAGGTCTCTTGAGAGCATAGACGACATCCTCCTCCCACTGGTCCATAAACAGATTTGCGAGGCTGGGGGGCATATTTAGCCCCCATAGCCACGCCTTTGTCCCTGAAACCAAAAGTAATTGTGCTTGGTTGCAAAATTCAACAGTTCCATAATAAAATTTCTCTGAATCGCAGATAGCGAATGGTTTCTAGTAAGAAACAGCTCAACTGCAGCCAAACCTAATTGGTGTGAGATGCATGTATAAAGTGGCGAAACATCGGCTGTTACCAATAAGATCTCATCCTGATAATGAACTGTCTCTAACAATTTAATAGTGTCCCTAGTGTCCTACAAATAAGAAGGAACTAACCTTACTAGTGGCTGAAGGTAAAAATCTATGTACTTGCTGATCCGTGAAGTAACCGAGTCAATCCCGCTGACGATAGGGCATCCAGGGGGATTGACTGGGTCCTTGTAGACCTTCGGCAAGTAATAGATCATGCGGGGAGCTAGAGGAATCAAGTAATCAGCCTCTTTTTTGTTTAAAATATTGAGAGCTGATCCCTCTTTGATGATAGCTGTCAAAGCCTTTTTATACTTAGAGGTCGGATCTCCGGGTAGGATAATGTACGTAGTCTTATCCCCAAGGAGTTTGATCATCTCTTGGAGATAAGAGTCTTTGTCTAATACCACTATCCCGCCCCCCTTGTCAGCGGGGCGGATAATACGTTTTTTTTTATTGCACAGTCTTCAACCCAGCTTGGATGGTGGGATCCTGATGTACTCTTTTTTATTAGGCAGTTTGTCCAGATCGTCTAGGACCAAGCTACAAAATACATTAATAGAGTGAGCAGAGTTAGCTGCAGGGTTGAACAGAGAAGGGTTAGATAACCCTGAGTGTATGGTCATTGTGTTGTTGGTCAAAGTGTTTATCAACTTCTGGCAACCAGCCCAGTACTTTGGCCAATTCGGGGCCTATTGTACCCCCTGTACAATAGGCCCCGAATTGGCCAAAGTACTGGGCTGGTTGCCAGAAGTTGATAAAGATAAAAAAAATGTCTCTGGATTTTAAGCTTCCTAATAAATTTTTGAACGTCGATGAAGGTTGAAAATGTGTTCAATTTCCTGGGCGGAACAAACTCTAAACCCTTATCGAGAATCAATTGTTCTGGTTCTGAAAGAACAACTGTACTGAGGTTAAATATACCTAACTCTATTGAACTCTTTTTTTTTTCTTGGCGCTGGACGTGCCGCCCCCCTCTGATACCTCGTTTGGTCTTAGGTTGCGAGGGATATGGTACATGGGTTTGCGAAAACCCTGAGGTCGAGAAAAACCTTGCGTCGGATGTCAGGCCGAGATTGGAGAGACATGCGGCTTACGAGGGGATAGCAGCAGATACGTGTCCTTATTGGATGGCTGCTGTCCGTCCTCTGCCGCATCATCTCCCCTCGCCTTTCAGCTTTGATCCCGGCTCGTGTTTTAGATATTTAACTGAGATGTGGACACTGGATTCCCTGGGTGTACAAACATACATATGGGGACACACTCTCCAAAACGTGGATATTGGATAAGGTCATATTGGGTCTAATGTATATATGTGGTGTCAATCCAGTTCTGACCATATTGCATCACACATGATGCAAACTATGCTTTCCGCATTGTGGGAGCTATATGGATATCCCTGGGTGTCCCCATGTACTACATTTAGTGGTTGTGACTTTCAATTGCTGATTAGTGTTCTCTTTTTATCCTTATTTTTTATACATTATGGGCCAGATTCAGGTAGATGCGCGCATATTTTCACCAGCGTATCGCAGCGCATATACGCTGCGCTGACGCAAACTAGGGAGTGAAGTACAGTATTCACCAAGCGACTGTCCATTACTTTGCGCCGGAGTAACGGAAATGCGCTGGCGTAACCCGACGCAAGTGGAAGTGGGTGTGATCACATGTAAATGATGAGCGGAGCCCAGCGCAGAGGCTTACGTTCAGCGCATCATCCACGGAGCATGTGCAGTAAGTGAGGCTTCACTCGGCCCCCTGTGCGCATGCTCACAACTTCCGTCGGCACCACTTCACGGTAAACGTCAGCGCAATGTGTTCCGTTGTGCATTTAAAAGCGCTAGCGGAAGCGCCATTCCGGCGCAAAAGTATTTCCGTTTCCCCCCACCCCAGGGAAGTTACTTTTGCAAAGAGATGGCTGCTCCCGCTCCCCCCAAAGAGAGGAGAAACCTTAATTTCAATTCACAGGAGGTCTCTGTTATAATCTCCGCTATGGAGACTTTTAATGACTTCCTCCACGGCAGAAAAAGTCGGCAGACCAGCCGGGATAGGAAGCAAGCCATCCTGGAGACCATTGCTGGCAGGGTGAATGTTTTGGGGTACTCCACCCGGACTGCTGGCGATATACAAAAAAAAAATGACCTGCGGCGCAAGGTCCGTGGCAAGGTGGCCACCATCAGGAGGCATGAGAGGGGCACGGGTGGTGGACCCCCATGTGCGGTCAGCCTGACCACGGAGGAGGAGGTGGTCGCCTGCTGCCTGGACAGGGAGCAGTTGGAGGGGGTCCCTGGATATGACTCCATGGAGGAAGGCTCCAGGACAGGTAAGTGATTTTTACCCCCTTTTTGGTGTGTTGCATGTGGGGGGGGGAGGGTACATGTGCCAAGTGTGTGGGACCACCCAACATGTGTGTGCTTTGTGTCATCCACAGATGACGGAGCTGGGCCATCATCTGTTGGCGGGCAGTCCACCCCATCCCCCCAACGGCATCCTGTGCCCCAGCCCCTGGGTGGTGAAGAGACCGAGGTGGAGGAGAGTGCCCACACCTCACCTGCAGAGGTGGTTGAGGAGCAGCCTGTTGTGGCAGAGCAGGACATTATTTTATTTTTGGAGGAGTCCTCCTCTTCTGCAGGGCCCTCTGTAATACCCTCCCCCATCCAAGGAAGCCCCTCAAGGGCGACTCCATCCCCCTGGGGACAACCATCTCCTGGCCCCAGGAAGGCCACCCGGAAGACCAGGGGGGTGTCTGATCTGGTCCAGGACCAGGTGGCGAGGGATCACGCCAGGCAGACCCAGCAAATGGGGGACATAGTTGGGCACCTGGACAGAGTGGCTGACAACCTGTGCTCCGTGGCCAAGATATCCAATGCAGTGCAGGATGTCATCTGCAACTGCGCTGCAGTGGTGACCAGTCTGGGGAGGTGCAGGGTGATATAAGGCACCTCACTGCATCTGTCCAGGCAAACACTGCTGCCATCCGGGACCAGGGGAGGCAGAGTCGGCGGGCCCAACAATACCAGGTCACCCGGCAGCTCGGGATGCAGGCCCAGCAGCTCAGGATGCAGGCCCAGACAAACTGTTACCTCGGCCGGATAGCCATGGCCTTGGAGGGCATGCAGGCCACACCTGCCAGGAGTGGCCCACCCGGGGATCAGCCACCTCCAGATGCCCCCCCACCCCCACCCACTTCATCCAGGCAGCTGAGGAGCCAGAGAGGGGCTCAGGATATGAGATTTTTATTTTATTTGTTCTTAATGCTCAGGACATGAGATTTTTATTTTATTTGTTCTTAATGCTCAGGACATGAGATTTTTATTTTATTTGTTATTATTGCTCAGGACATGAGTTTTTTTTTTTTATTGATACTGCACACGTTGCAGTGTGAATGGTGTGTGAATGTGAGGGGGTGGCACTCCTGCCAGTAAGGGGTGTCACCCTCGGCCGTGGTGGAGAAGTTATCCCCACGGCTGTGTGAATGATGTGTGAAAGGTGTATGAATGGACAGCGACATCATTGGGGCCTTGACGCTGGCGTTGCTGCTCCCAAGTCCTACATGTTGGACTTGGGCTAATCCAATGTGATGTGGATGTGGTGTGTGTGATCTAGGGACCTCAGTGGTGTGCATGCGTGCATTGTCCGTGTGATCATTGTATTTGTTTAGTGTCCAAAGATGCCTACATCAATCTGCAGGCCTTTTCTCATGGCAAAGTTGTGCAGAATGCAACATGCACCGATGATCTGACACACAAAGGTAGGGGAATACAATAGGGCCCCCCCAGACTTATCCAGGCAGCGGAAACGGGACTTCAAGAGCCCAAATGTTTGCTCCACCACTGCACGGGTTTTGATGTGTGCTTCATTGTATTTCCTCTCTCCTGTGGTTTGGGGGTTCCGGAAAGGAGTCATGAGATGGGGTCCCAGTGCATATGCAGAGTCACCTGTAAGGGAAAAGACAGGAGGATGTTAGTCATGCATGTGGCCCTTGTGATGTGTGCATCATGGGGGGGGACAGCCATGCCTGCCACCCATGTCACTCACCAACCAGCCAGCTGTCCCCATACATGTTCTGTTCGAATTCCATTGGGATGGGGCTCTGATTGTATATGAAGCTGTCATGGCTGGATCCGGGGTGTTTGGCACGGACGTGCCATATGAGGCGTTGGGCATCAGCTATCACCTGTACGTTGATGGAATGCCAATGCTTCCGATTGCGGTATATGTGCTCTGTGGCACTGGGGGGCTGTAGGGCCACATGTGTGCAATCAATGGCCCCCACAGTGCGTGGGAATCTGGCAATGCTGTAGAAATCTGTCATTGCCTTCAGCCACAGCTCCTCAGTGGTGGGTCTGATGAACTGGTTGGACATGCGTCTGAGGATTGCAGGGACAACCTGGTGCACACATCTGCTCATGGAGGACTGTGACATCCCAGCCACCACTCCACTTGTACGCTGGAATGATCCACTGGCAAGGAAATGAAGTGTTGCCAGTACCTTCACCAGTGGCTGCACTGCTTGTGAGTGGTGTGTCTTGCTGGTGATGTCATCCTGCAGGGTTGTGGTTAGTTCAAGTATTGCATCAGGGCTGAATCTGAAGAGGCGATACGGCGATACACCTCCTCATCCCCCATGCCAAAGAGGCTCATGCGCGTGCGGTATATCCTCTCACGTGCCCACCTCCTCCGTACTAGGGGACCCAGTACTAGTGCTAGGACCGCGACTGCCCCTGGCATGTTGGCACACAGAGGTGTTGTCCTTGCACGTGTGGTTGTTCAGCTTGCTAGTTATGTCAGTAACCCTGCTGCTGTAGCTGCTCTCCTGCTGACCTGTGGCCATCTGGAGTAAAGATAAAGCAGCTATTTGTAGAAATAACTTTGCGACGGACGGACGACATATGCGCGGCGCATGTAGCCAGCGTATGTTGCTAATCCGTTCGCGAATCGGGAAATCTCCCTCATTTGCATATTTGCATGGCAAATCAATAGGCGCGACGGATGCGACAATATGCGCTAACGATACTCTGGCGAGGGAAAGTTAAGCCGATCGGAAAAGGCCCGTTTTCTGGCGCATCTAGGTTGGTGGGTACGGCCACATAGATACAACGGCGCATCTTTACAGTTACGCGGCGCATATCGATATACTCCAGCGCAAGTCTTGCTGAATCTGGCCCTATATATTTTTGATTATAGGCTTATTTCAGGTTATAGCCATTTATATAAGAAACTTTGTTATATAACATTTTTCAGCATATTATATTTATATATATGATGTTTTACTTAAAGTTTATAGATGTTATAATTTCCTGTAGACCGTACACATCATTTCCTGATCCCGCCCCTGCGTGGGCTGGGCTTCGGGTTCACTATGCATATAAAAGCAAGCAGTATGGGGGTGCAGTGATATGCCCCTGTTGACGGCTTCTTTAGCTGAAACGCATCGGGTTTGCATTTTCAGCACCCTATACTTCTTTTATTATACATTCAGGTGATTTTTATTTTAATAAAACCTGTCAAGGTTTAATTTGACCTGCACCATTTGGAGCACTCTTTTTTCTTTCCCATCTTTTGTGTCATCCACGTTTTGCCCATTAATTGGAGCTCCCTACATGACCTGCACCGAAAGTCGCATTCATTTGGTTCCTGGTATTGGTGGTATTCGTTTTATCAGATTGATACGGCCATCGCCACCCGGAGTGACCGTCCATGCAGAGATCGAGGTCTGTTGAGACCATTATGCTGTTTAGACTTGCTGTTAGTAGTAACAGTCGAGTCCACACCTTTCGGTAAGAGTACCCATTTTGTTTACTGAGTTGATGCATTTGGTGACTTCTTCAGACAACTTTACACTTCACATGGTTACATTTATTCATCACTTGTTATTGAACTGTGAATGCATCTACTCACTAGAGTGATCTACTCACTTTCATTATTTTTGAGAGTTCTATCTCATATGGACTTCACTTATATACATTTTTGTATATCCATTGTTGTGTCAATTTAATACTGATTACAACTTATTAGCGCTGCACCTTTTGTTCCACTATTGCTTTATACTTTGTTTGTGTGCTGGCAGCTTTTTCACTTAATTGTTTTTGGTTTAGCACAGTTTATTCTCCTTTCTTTTTGTTACTAGCTGTGACAGAGGTGGAGATGGTGAGGTGAGTAAAGGTGGCTTAGGAGAAGACACAGTCAGTCTGTCCTGCACCTGACATTATCTACACCCCCATCTTCAATAATCTGCCCCCATCTTCAATAAACCGCCTCTATACCCCCTACATCTTCTATAGTCCCCATAACACACTCCTCCAGCCCAGTACACACCGCTCGCTCCTCCTGTCAGTCTGTTTCTCTCAGGTTGGATCTTCCGCACGGCCGTCTCTTTCCACCCCCTCCAACATATTTGAATATAAACATCCGCCTCATGTGATACGTCATCAATCTCCATTAGTGGCGTGGCTGAAGGCAGGGTTTTTTGGTTGTTAAACATATAACTCTATTGAGATAATTGTGACAGAGCAGTGTGACAGGACTCAGATTGTCTGTGATGTGTTGCTGGTCTTGTCCGTTAAGTTAGACTCCCCCAGTGAATAAGCAGAGCTGCTCCCCCCCCACCCATGGGTGGCACTCGGGGCGGAGTTATCACCAGGAAACTGTCTTAGAGAGTATTTACTACATTTATAATAGATTTGTTTTCATTTCTTGATGTATTTGCAGGACAGTAGATGAAGAGAAATCTACATAATGAGACACAGATGAAAAAAAATGACAGGGTTTTTTACTATTCTCCGCTGTTTTGGGCTTTAGATACAGTTAAATAAATGATTGTAAATGATCACTGTGTAAAACAATACATTAAATTCAAAGTAGAAATAAAAGGCAAAAATCCTTGTATAGATAAAAAAAAAAACATTATAAATAACTTTTTTTTCTTTTTTATAAGTGAGTACCTTCCCTCTGTTTTAAGCTACGTAAGAGCTGGGGGGAGGATAAACAGCAGAATACTGAAAGAATGTACAGGGGGAACGTGGCAGGACAAGTCTGATCATTAGAGGAGAGCAGGCTGAGTTCCCAGCACAGCTAGAGAACTGACCACGTTGTGCTATTTTGCTTAGTGTGGTCAGGTTTTACTAGGAAAGCAGAGGGACTGGCAGGAACACCAGGGCTTTCACACAAAGAAAGCAATACAAAGACAACAGGATACTTTCTCATACAAGTACATGGTACACCAGATACATCAGAAATATGAAATGTTGGGGTAACAAACTTTAAAGGGTTGCTCGTGTGTTTTCTTCTCTTCTATCTTGGCAATTGTCTTGTCTCGTGATGACCTTTGTTCATCAGAAAAACAAACCGTGTGTGGGCCCCATCGGACTTTTTTCCATCGGTGTAAAAAAATAGAACATGTTTTAAATTTTTACAATGAAAAAAATAATAATTGCTCATAAGCATTGGACTTCATTTTTCTCGGCTCGTAGTAGTGTTTTACATCACCACGTTTTGGATGGTCGGAATTTAGTCTGATAGTGTGTAGGCAAGACTGATGAAAGTCAGCTTCATCGGAATTCTGATGGAAATTTCCATTGGATTTTTTTCCATTGGAAATCTGATTGTGTGTATGCGGCATTAGACTTGCCATATCTAGGCTTTCTAGGATCTGTATTATATTCTGAACTTGTGACTAGAAAATGGGTATTATGCATTATAGTTCCGTATATACAGTAACACTGGCCATCATAGAATGCCACAAAAATATTAAAATACTAACAGGCACTGGATTCTATAAAATATGAATGGATGTTTGTTTTTAGTTTGGATTTATAATTTAAAAATGTGAAGAAATTGGCATATTAATTTGTGTATCAATTAGCATAATACACTAGTCACCAAGGAGAGGTGCATTAAATAAAAATCATTAGAACTTAAACATAATTCATCCTTACTGTGGTAAACCACAGAGACTGCTTTTAATGACTACATTTATGTATCATTATTGCTCTTTGTTTTCCTACACTAATTGAGCCCTACAGTATTGTGTGATTGCTTTAAAGTAAAAAAATACAAAACTTGTTACAAATGTTACATTTTGCTTTCTTCAATATAAACTAGCCCTGTGCCTGCTTTTAGCTGGCCAGGGTTAACAAAAGAAAATGTGACTAGAGGTCTCTGCTTTACTACATAAATTCATATGCACTTATCTTGGTAAATAAACCAATCAAGGTGAACTTTCATGCTGCTCAACAAGTGCAGAATGTGCGTAATGCTACTTTGTGAAGAATGTAGAAGAAAATGGAAGGGCATGTGATAACCACAAACTCTATGCTACCTGATATCAACAGACTTATGGAATAGTATGATAACAATGCTAATGCTGGAAGAGTACCTGAATCTGATTTGACAGCAGAACCAATGACATCTAAACAACCTTTACAAACTTCTATAAAAGAGAGTGATAGTTTAGCGAGGTGCTGCTTTTTTGCATACTGTATAGAAGGGTTCAATCTTGATCTTCAAAAATGGCCACTTTTAATGAAAAGAAGACATGCAGCCAACGGATGGAAAATTTTAGCCGCTTTCTATGGAATCCTGACACATCAGAATTTATGGGAAGAACGGCAATCAAATGGGGTATATTACTTTTCAGGTTTCTAACTAGCTAATTTTAGCAGAAATATAATTATTATTTTTTTAATTCTTCTAATATCAGTTTTCAGTATACAAAAAAGAACACAAAGCGACAAAAACAACAGGCTAATTTTATACTTATTTTAAATTATATGAGCAGATCAGTGTGCTTTGAATGTCTGGGCAATAGAACATTTTAACATATTTTCCATTCTTTTTATCGTCTACATCTTTATTAGGTGGGATACATGTCCTATATAGTATAATGACTAAAGTAGACACAAGTTTTTTTAGGCTAGCATGTGGAAGGATTATTTTGGTGTCTGTATTCTTCTATGGATATATTCTTTAATTTCCTTTCACAACAGGTTGTGTCAGGAAATTTCCCAATTGGGAGGAATTCCCATATTAGACAGCCAAACATTTCTCTACACTGAAAGATTCCAATGGCCTATTGCTCTTATGACAACTCTGTCATTTATATATTACTTTTTTTTTTTACAGTGATTACCATTCCATTCCACACTCCATTAGAAACTAAGGCAAAACATTTTGTCTTTACATACATTATCATTTATTGAATTAAGAAATAAATACCTGTTACTGAAGTCTGAGTTTTGTGATTTACATTCACTGAATGGTTCAATGCATCTGTCATTCAGGTAGAGTTTACAAAAAGTGTTATATAACAGTTAACATAAATTGCAGTTTGTGTGTGGCAATATTACATATTCTCATCTGATGAAAAATATTAATTTATACTATGTTGAAAATAATAATTCAAATGATTAGAATCAGTTATTAGCCAAGTTAAGGATCATAAATTGATAACAACTTTTCTTTTGTATTCTCTTTACAGTGTACATTGTTTCTTACTATATAGCTTTTTACATTGTTATGATTGGAATGTTTGCTCTTTCCATCTACTCCCTAATGAAAACCATCAGCCCTTACGAACCGTTTTATCAGGACCAAATAAAGTCACCAGGTAATTGATCAATCTTAGTCATGCTCTTCATACCAAGTATCCAAAGGTGTTGCTAGTTGTTACACTTCATTGTAGTTTAAAGTTGATGTGCAGAAACAATTCTTGCATAATAAAGAGCTATTGAGAGTTAAGGCTATTGCAATTCACCCAAACTGTCAATTGAATGCTAATATATAAATAAAATCATTTGAGGAATTAAACTAGATTTTTTTTTAGAGAAATATTTTTTGCATTTTAGATTTTACTTGTGCATGCTTCCAGAGTGTACCTCTAGTCTGCTATGCAGGAACTTTTTTTGTGCTGCAAAGTGCCAGTACCATGTCCTGGCACCTTCCAGCACTGGTCCTGAATTTGAATGTCAAAATATATGAATAAGAAAGTGTGTGCAGTGTATGGTTATGTAATCCCCATGCAGTTCCCAGCTTCTGTTTGGTGTAGGGAGCATGGGGAAGATTAGTTTCTAGTTGTTTGTGAGGCTGAAGATGGGAGCAGCTTATCTCCGAGGACTGCAGCTAGTTTCTAATTTACAGAAAGTCTGAGGCCGCGTACACACGATCGAATTTGTCCACTGAAACTGGTCCGACGGACTGTTTCAGCAGACAAATCCGATCGTGTGTATGGGCTAGCGGACACGTCTGACCGGCGGACAAATTTTAAAGCATGCTTTAAAATTTGTCTGCCGGTTAGTACACTAACCAGCGGACATATCTGCCCGCACAAGCGTCGAATGGATGCGACGCATGCGTGGAAGTTTTTTACTTCCTGGTGCGGTGACGTGGCAGCATCAACGTCACCGCGCTGTCTGCCGGCGGGGATTTTGATCCGATGGTGTGTACACGCCGTCAGATGAAAATCCGGAGGAGACATGTCCGCTAGGAACGGTCTGTCGGACTGTTTCAGCGGACATGTCCCTCCGTGTGTACGCGGCCTGACACTTCAGCCTTGTTTCATAGTTCAATACAGTTAGGCCTCATGCTCACTGGATGTTATGAAAATGCCAGTAGTGTTTGCTGTAGAATGAGAATGAGTTTTGCAGCATTTTTGCAGTAGCGTTTTTTAGCATTTGCATTGTTTTAACAAAACTACACTCCTACAAAAGCTTATGGCTCATAAACACTGATAAATGCTGAATAGCCACGTTATTCAGCATTTAACATGGATGTAAAACCCAATTCATGACATTTGAGCTGGGCACATATACAGTATCTGTAGTGTTTGCTTATCTCTTCAAAGCACTGTGTCCCGTGGCTGTCTCCTGCTTCGTTCTTCCTGATAACTTCTTACAAGTTCTCCATCACGTGTGATAAAAGAAGCGTTTTGGGATGGGGGATGCTATAAATAAATTAGCAGAGCCCTGAACTATTCAAGCAACAGAGCTGAAATTCTCCACCTATGAGAAGAGGGGCGTGTGCCTTTCCTCCAGTCAGCTGTCTTGGCTGTATGCCCATGCTTCACTGCAGTGCTGAACAGGAAGAGAAAATCTCATAAAACGATCTGAACAAAGAATATATAAGCTGAAGACAGCAGATATGTGTCAATGGACAGATAGGATAACATGCTTGAACGTTTACTGGTTGCAGAAAAAAACCCACCTGAAACCAAAAACAACAGCTTTAAAAATTTCCAGTTTCCATGAGGCTGGCCTTAGGCTGTGTGGGGCCCTAGGATTTCTAATGGCAGCCCTTTGTCTGTGTGAGGCTGTTTGTAGAAAGTACATTGCAAAATATGTCTGGGATTGAGTACCTGACCGATTCTCAGACCTACTGCTACCTGTTCTCAGTATTAAGTAATGTTGCTGTATGTCAATTCTGTTCATAAGCTCTAAATAAAAATAAAACTGCCTGAAGTCCTAAAAATACTGCTGATTTTCACAAAATGTGCAATGTCAACTGATATCTTAAAGGCAGAGTGTTGCTTACAGAATAAAGGAAACATTTCTTAAGAAAAACATGAAAGATGCCATTGCTGACTAATTTTGCAAATGGCAGTTACATCCTAACCTTGTGAGACTTTGGGGGTAATTTACGAAAGGCAAATCCACTTTGCACTGCAAGTGCAGTCGATTTAGATCTGAGGGGGACATGAAAGGAAAATAAAAAACAGCATTTTAGCTTGCACATGATTGGATGGTAAAATCGGCAGAGCTTCCCCTCATTTCAGATCTACCCCTCAGATTTACAGCGACTGCACTTCCAAGTGCACTTCTAGTGAAAAGTGGATTTTCCTTTTGTAAATAACCCCCCTTGTGTCAAAGCCAAAGCAAGAATAAGTCACAAACCCAAAACAGGGTCCCCCAAACCCTCTTGTCTTGGATTGCATTGTAACTGTACTGTCTCCCAATATTTAGTAAAGTGCTGTGTTGGCACTATACATGTCATGTATAACAATAGTTTCTGACCTTCCTGATTTGTATACATGTTGCGGGATAGGGACTTAGAATGTATTGAATACAAAAGGTCAGTACAGTATAACAGACAGTCAACTCATATTTTTAGAGACAGGTGAGCAACAGTGGTTCATTTTTCTTTAGGAAAGGTTTACTTAATGCTGAACAAAAACATTGAAATATGTGCTGGCTGTTTATGGCCTTGTTTTTTTTCCGAAAAGTATCACAATACTGGCCACTCAAGTATCACAATACTGGCCACTCAAGTATCACAACACTGGCCAACCATTACTTCTTTTTGTTTGGTTTAGCAAACAGAAAAAGATGTACCAACCACCAATAGTTCATACATATACATTTAAATGTGTATTTCTTTGTTACAGGTGTGACAATGAGGCCAGATTTATATAGCGATGATGCCTTAGTGTTATATTATAACATGTCCAACAAAGCAACATATGAATCATCTGTGAAGGCTCTGATCCAATTTCTTGAGCGTATGTAACTTATTTATTAGTACTTTTTCAAAGTAAGGTTTAAGGTTGCATCTGCACAATACTGTGTCACTGTCTGGTAGTGTGCTTCCTATACCTAAACTGGAAAATAAATGTGGAATATTACTCAAAGCTATTGATTGAAAACCAACTGTAAATTTAAAGTGGTAGTAAACACAGAAAAAAAAAACTTCTCCTGCAAGACAATGTTATAATGTGCTTTTATGCATTATGTAAAATTTACCTTAAAAAACAGCCTTCCAGTGGTGCACTGTCAGGCCGCGTACACACGGGGAGACATGTCCGCGGAAACTGGTCCGCAGACCAGTTTCCGCAGACATGTCTGATCGTGTATACGGCCTAGCAGACAGCATGCTTAGAAACTTGTCCGCTGGAAACCTGTCCGTCGGACATGTCCGATGGTTAGTACGCCCGACCATCGGACAGAAATCCTGCACATGCGTCGAATTGATTCGACGCATGCGTGGAAGCATTGTACTTCCTTGTTTGAGGACGTCGGTGTCTTCTACGTCACCGCGTTCTCTGTCCGCGGGGATTTTGGTCTGATGGTGTGTACGATCCTATACAATCACTTAGGCTGCGTACACACGAGGAGACATGTCCGATAAAACAGGTCCGACGGACCGTTTTCATCGGACATGTCTGAAGGGATATTTTGGTCTGTACACACATCAGAACAAAATATCCCTGGAGACATGTCCGATGAAAACGGTCCGCATACAGATTTCATCGGACATGTCTTCTCGTGTGTACAGAGCCTCACAGCTTCCATCTTCACCTGGTCTTCCTTCCAGGTTTGTGGGCTCCGGTCCTTTGAATGGAGTAGCTGCAATGATGTCACTCCCGCACATGCACACAGGAGTCACCGTTTATGGCACAGGGCTCTGAAGGAACAGCACAGGTATGATGTTCCTTCAGAGTGCATGCGCTGGTGACATCATAAGTGGCTTTACAAGTAAATATATCCTAAATGGTGCAGATTTAAGAGCTATTTACAGTACCTGGAGGTAAGCCTTATTATAAGCTTACCTGTTTGTAAAACATAAACAAAAGGCATTTACTATCATTTTAAAGTGGTTGTAAACCTCAGACATGAAATATGAACAAAGTCAATTAACGTGGACGACAGGGGGCAGAGCCGAGTCACACATTATGCGCTATGGTTGCCGAAAGACTCAGGAGGGTGCCCGCAAAGTAGTCCCCCAGAAGAGCGATTCTCCTTAAGGGTTATCTCATGTGGGGAGGAGCCGCCGAGGGACCCCAGAAGAGAACGATCAGTGCCCAAAACGAGCTGCACAGTCAAGGTAAGTATGAAAAGCTTGTTATTTAAAAAAAAAACGATCCTATACAATCACTTAGGCGCGTACACACGAGGAGACATGTCCGACGGACCGTTTTCATCGGACATGTCTGAAGGGATATTTTGGTCTGATGTGTGTACACACCATCAGACCAAAATCCCCGCGGACAGAGAACACGGTGACGTAGAAGACACCGACGTGCTCAAACAAGGAAGTTCAATGCTTCCACGGATGCGTCGGATCAATTTGACGCATGCGTGGAATTTCGGTCCGATGGTTGGGCGTACCAACCATCGGATATGTCCGACGGACAGGTTTCCAGCGGACAAGTTTCTAAGCATGCTTAGAATCTTTTGTCTGCTGGAAACCTGTTCGCTAGGCCAAACACACGATCGAACATGTCCGCAGAAACTGGTCTGTGGACCAGTTTCAGGGGACATGTCTCCTCGTGTGTACGAGGACTTAAGGTTTACAACCACTTTAAAAGGATCTATAGTTTATTTAATGTTTTGCTGATATACATGTGAAAGAAGTCACTGTAAATTGTGCATCAATGTATGTTAACTAAAGAGTATGTAAACCTAACATTTAATTTTCATGCTATGTGTCTGCTGTACCATGTACTTGTATGAAAAATATACTATTCTCTTTGTAGTGCTTCCTTTGTGTGAATTCCCTGGTGTTCCTGCCAGTCCCTTTGCTTTCCTATTAAAACTGACAGCACTGGGCATGAGAGGACAGTGTGGTCTGTTCTCTAGCTGTTCTGAGAACTTGACCTGCATTCCGCCAATGATCAGACTTGTCCTAACACGCCCCCCCTGCACAGCCATTAACTAAGAAGATCAGTGTACTGCTCTTTCTCCTCCCTCAGCTCTTATGCAGCTTAGAACAGAGGGAATATGATCACCTGGAAAAAAGTTTTTTTTTAATATCTACACACTCAGTTTTGCCTTTCAGTTCTATTTTAAACAGAATGGGATATTTTACAAAGTGAGGGCTTACACGCACTTTAACTAAAAGCAATAGATCCTCTGCAGCAATGTTTGAATGATAAAGAGCATGTGATCTATGTGCGTGATAGAAAACAGCATTTTTTTATTCATGGCATGCAAACACATTTTTTTTTACATACTGTACACCTTGCTAAATAACATAAAGAGTAAACATTAAGGTAAAGCTCTTAGCTTGTAAATGCGAGTCAGGTATAGCAAGGAATTTAAAAGCATGTGCAAAGAAGCTAAAAGTAGGAATTTTGGCTTACCTATAAATTCCATATCTTGAAGTACAGTACACAGACTGGATATTCATAGACCCTGGGTTATAGGCTGCTACCTTCAGGTGACTGGACACTGCCAAACAATTTGCTGGGAATGCTCCATGGGTGTACTCATGTGAGCCCCATCCCACTCTGAGTCCTCAGTTTTTCAGCAAAAAATTGCAAAGATAGGGGACTGGATTTCAAAATTAGGGAATTTGCAGGGAAGTCAAAATCTCCTCCTATCGTAATCATACAGTATAGGACACAGGCTACATAGTCATAGACCCTGGGACATTCACAAGCAATGAGTGTACAGATAGGCAAATAGAACTATGGCAACAAGCCAAATAACAACAAGGATCAACAGACCCAACTTCAAAGTACACCAAGAACTTTACGGATGAAATCTGCATCTGCCTAGATATCCGACTGGTAAAACTTGGAGAAAGTATGAATAGAAAAAAGCAGAGGCCTTACAAATCTAGGCAATAGATGGCTGATTCCAGAAAGCTTTGAAAACTCCAAATGATAAGGTGA
The DNA here is from genome assembly GCA_029574335.1 of Rana kukunoris. NCBI lineage: Eukaryota > Metazoa > Chordata > Amphibia > Anura > Ranidae > Rana > Rana kukunoris. The sequence goes on along the minus strand of CM056050.1, from coordinate 232,087,098 downwards.
TGTGAGCACATATAGGTACTGGAGGTGCCCTGTCTTTGAGAGCATAAGCCCTCACAATGAGTTGTCTTATCTACCAAGCAATAGTGGACTTAGAAGTAGGCTGTCCTTTACAGTACCCTGTCTCCAATACAAAGAGGAAGTACATTTTACAGATAGATATGTGGCTGTCAGTTAGTCCCTAGAAGCTCTGACCATGTCCAAACAATGGAGGGTCTTCGGTGCAAGACCACTTTATCTGTATGGAGGATTAGGAAAGGAAATTAAGAAACATGTCTGACAGGCATGATATCCACCAAAAAGGCCACTTTGCAGGAGATCATCCACGGGGAGTTCCCTAATGGGTCCAAATGAGCTTCTTCAGGACAAAGAGAACAACATTGAGGGTCTGATCTGTGAGACATGTTGAATAGAGTCTAACAAGGGAAAGCAAAGTCAAATTATTCTGGAATAGAATGGATAAGGTCGAAGTATATCACCTAAGAATACTTAAGGCCAAATTCTTGTCAAGTCCTGATTGTAGGAAGGCCAGAATGTGAGGGAGAGGGTAATCCCTGGGTATAAAAAGCTTGTGTTCCCACCAGAAAAAAAAGTGATTTCCAAGTATGATAGAACATTATTGCTAAGTGGCCTTTCAGGCTCTGAGTAAGGGTGGAAACACAATCAGAGATACCCCATGCTCTTTAAGATCTGGGTTTCAATAGTGATGCCATTAAAGCAGGTAGCTGAAAAGCAAGATGTTATAGTGGGCCTAGGGACAGTAGATCAGGCCTGTTTGGAAGCGTGGTTGTTCTGGTGGTGGTTGTAAAAGTGTGAGATGTGGTGTGATGCAACACCTGGTCATCCCCAAAGCATGAAAGAATGTTTACCTTCAAGTTTGAAAGTTTAAAAACCTGATAAGCAAATAAACTCAAACATGCTCCCAGCTTCCTGCTGATTTGATAAAGCGAATACCAGGGGGTACTTAAATAAGTGCTTTTATATTAATGAAGGAACCGAATCTCATATTTGCTGTAAAGCTACAGTATCCAAAGATTATAAAGAACCTGTCTAACCTTTTTGTGTTGCTGGTGCTTATATGGGTCCAGGCTTCATATAATGGTGTCTACACAACCAGAGGTGTTTTAGGGGTCTGGAAATCATAGGTATTGACCACGACCCTGAGCTTATATAGCACCCTGCAGCTAACTACACTCATTGCAGTGAGTGCCAAAGTAGGAGCCAGTGACCAAAGGCACACTACAGGCCTCCCCACAGTGTGTGATCCAGGTAAAGTTCCCATAGTATTACCAAGGGTACACCAGTCCAGATACACTGCTTCTATTTTTATAGTAGAAGGCACTAATGAGTTGATTGAAGCATCAAAATCAAAATAAAGGTAAAATAAACAAAACTGGTAAATCACAGAAAACTCCTCTATACGGGAGAATAGGTCCATCATCTAAGGACAGTAGTAAAAAACAAGAACTCACAAAGTGGGGTGTGGTTATAGGTGTATGCCTTGGGTGAGTGTTCAGTAAAGCTTTTGCCAGTGTCCAATTACCTGAAGGTAGTAGCCTATGACACGTGGTCTATGAATATCCATCCTGTGCCCTGTACGGTAAGATTAAAATAAGCACCTTTTTATAAGCCCTTAACCACTTTAGCCCCGGACCATATTGCTGTCCAAAGACCAGAGCACTTTTTGTGATTCGACACTGCGTCGCTTTAACTGACAATTGTGCGATCGTGCGACGTGGCTCCCAAACAAAATTGGCGTCCTTTTTTTCCCACAAATAGAGCTTTCTTTTGGTGGTATTTGATCATCTCTGCGGTTTTTATTTTTTGCGCTATAAACAAAAATAGAGCGACTATTTTGAAAAAAATGCAATATTTTTTACATTTTGCTATAATAAATATCCCCAAAAAAGAAATAAAAAAACATTTTTTTTCCTCAGTTTAGGCCGATACGTATTCTTCTACATATTTTTCGTAAAAAAAAAAATCGCAAATTAGCATTTATTGATTGGTTAGCGCAAAATTTATAGCGTTTACAAAAAAGGGGGTAGTTTTATGGCATTTTTATTAATATTTTTTTTTTACTAGTAATGGCGGCGATCAGCGTTTTTTTTTTCGGTACTGCGATATTATGGCGGACACATCGGACACTTTTCACACATTTTTGGGACCATTGGCATTTTTATAGCGATCAATGCTATAAAAATGCATTGGATTACTAAAAAAAATGCCATTGCCAGTGAAGGGGTTAACACTAGGGGGCGGGGAAGGGGTTAAGTATGTTCTTGGTGAGTTCTAACTATATGGGGGGGTTGACTCACTAGGGGGAATCACTGATCTTTCGTTCATTGTATGAACGGGAGATCAGAGTTTCCCCCGCTGACAGGAACGAGAGGAATGTGTTTACACACATACCTCCCGTTCCCCGCTCTGTAACGAACACGCGCGCGCGCGTGCCCGGCGGCGAACGCGCCCTCCGGGCACGCGCGCGGGACTCGGGGGCGTGCGCGCCCCCCAGTGGCCGAAAAAGACGTAGAGCATGGGTCTTCAAACTACGGCCCTCCAGTTGTTCAGGAACTACAATTTCCATCATGCCTAGTCATGTCTGTGAATGTCAGAGTTTTACAATGCCTCATGGGATGTGTAGTTCCACAACAGCTGGAGGGCCGTCGTTTGAGGATCCCTGACGTAGAGCTACGTACTCTCGCCCAGCAGTGCCACCGTCCCGCCGTAATATGACGGCGGCGGTCGGCCGGCAATCAGTTAAAGTACCCTTCATCCTAAAACTATGCCAAATGTTGCTAAAGCCTGCTAAAATATAGTAAAATGCTTGGTAATGGTTTACTGAATCTGATGCCTTTTGGAGAGCAAAAATATAACCATGTGTTTAGTAGAGCTGCACGATTCTGTCTAAAATGAGAATCACAATTTTTTTGCTTAGAAGATAGATTATGATTCTCGCGGCATAACATCATCTCTCACATTAAAACAAAACGTTGTTTTTTTTTTTATTTATTGAAGTCTATTTTTCCCCAGAAAATTGCATTTGAAAGACCGCTGGGCAAATACAGCGAGACATAAAATATTGCAGCAATTGCCATTTTATTCACTAGGGTCTCTGCTAAAATATATATGGGCCCAGATTCTCAAAGAAGTTACGTTGGCGTATCTCAAGATACGCCACGTAACTTCTAGGATGCACCGGCGTATCTTTTTTCTGTATTCAGAAAGCAAGATACGCCGGAATTTTGCTAAGATCCGACCAGCGTAAGTCTCTTACGCCATCGTATCTTAGTTGCATATTTACGCTGGCCGCTAGGTGGGGCTTGCCTCGATTTACACGTTGAATATGCAAATGAGCTAGATACGCCGATTCACAAATGTACTTGCGCCCAGTCGCACTTTTTTACGTAGTTCGCGTAAGCGTATGTCCGGCGTAAAGTTACCCCTGCTATATGAGGCGTACGCAATGTTAAGTATGGACGTCGGAACAGCGTCGAATTTTCCGTTGTTTGCGTAAAACGTTCGTGAATAGGGTTTTGCGTAAGTTACGTTCACGTTGAAACCAATGAGTATTTGTGGCATAATTTTGAGCATGCGCACTGGGCTACGTCCACGGACAGCGCATGCGCCGTTCGTTAGAAACGTATTTTACGTGGGGTCATGGTTGATTACCATACAACACGCCCACTCCAAGCCTACTTTGAATTACACGGGCTTACGCCAGCCAATTTACGCTACGCCGCCGTAACTTAGGACGCAAGTGCTTTGTGAATACGGCACTTGCCTCTCTAAGTTGCGGCGGCGTAGCGTAAAGAGGATACGCTATGCCCGCACAAAGATACGCCTCTGTACGTGAATCTACCCCATAGTGTTTGGGGGTTCCAAGTAGTTTTATAGCAAAAAAATATTGATTTTAACTTAAGAAATAAGTGTCAGAAAAAGATTTAGGGGCAGATTCACAGAGAATTAGATTCTCGTAGAGTATCAGAAATACACTACGCCGCCGTTTTTTACCTGGCTCTACGTGGAATCCAGGTAGATTTTGTCCAGTAAACGACGGCAGCGTAGTGTATTTCTCCCGTCGCAATCCATCTGCGCGAGTAGGGGGCGTGAAGCATTTAAAATAGGCGCGTTCCCGCGGCGATCGAACTGCGCATGCTCTGTTCGCAAATTTCCCGCCGTGCATTGCGCGAAAACACGTCGTCACGTCGTAGTAGCGTCGTTTACGTACATTCCTATTCCCGAACGAGTTACGTTAAAAAAAAAAAATATTTTCAAATCGACGCGGGAACGACGGCCATACTTTACATGGGTTACGCACTGTTAGACCAGAAAAAAGCTCCTCTAACATTACGTATCCAAAAAATGACGTAGGCGATTGCGAGGGACACTCGTACCTTCGTGGATCGCCGTAAAAACTCATTTGCATATCCCGACGCATGAAAACGACGCAAACTCCTCCCAGCGGCCGCAAAAATATCGCAGTGTAGATCCGAAGGCTTACGAGGACGTAAGCCTCTAGGATCCAAGCCCGAAGCCGCCGTATCATGGTTTGAGGATTCAAACTAGTGATACAGCGCGCAAAATTTGAAATTACTCCTGTCTAACACCAGTTAGACAGGCGTAATTGCTCTGTGAATCTGGGCCTTATGCCGCGTACACACGGTCGTTTTTTGCGATGAAAAAAAACGACGTTTTTTAAAACGTCATTTAAATTGATCGTGTGTGGGCAAAACGTCGTTTTTTGTCTTAAAAAAAAAACGACCAAAAAAAAATTCCAACATGCTTGAATTTTTTGTGTCGTTTTTCAAAACGTCGTTTTTTGTTTCACAAAAAGTCACCGTGTGTAGCAAAAACGTCTTTCAAAACGACGTTTTTCAACCCGCGCATGCCCAGAAGCTAGTTATGAAGCGAGCTTCAATGGAAAAGAGTGGTGAACGTAACCTCGCTTTTTGTGAAAAAACGATGGTGTGTATGCAAAATTGTCTTTGAAAAGTGACGTTTCAAAAACGTCGTTTTTTACTTCACAGAAAACGTCGTTTTTTTTCATCACAAAAAATGATCGTGTGTACGCGGCATTAGACTTTAAGTTGTAAAACTTCCTGCAATTTACACACAGAAGTTTGATCTAAGAATGAATCGTTAGTTACAATGTTTCATGTTAAAAACTTGGCAGACTGCCCAGATTTGTTCTTCACACACAGAAGTGTATCCCTTTGATCTAAGAAGGAAGCTATAGTTACAATGTTTCCTGTTAAAAACTTGGCAGGCTGCCCAGACATTTTCTTTTGACAGCTGAGTGAGCAGATAAGTCTCTCCACTTATATGAAAAAATTGGCAAACTCTGCATTGGAGATCTTCAAGGGGGTTGAATCGAGATCACAATTTTTTAACAATAAATTGTGCAGCTCTAATGTTTAGGGTCATTGTGTGTTTTGTATTTGCAGTGTATAATACAAGTTTGACTTTTTTGAATTTACAGCATACAACACAACAAGACAGCAAGAAACAAATAAAAATTGTACTGGTGTCACTGATGTGGCAGCTTTCTTGTCCACTTCTGACCGCTCAAAGCATGCATGTCAGTTTTTGGAATCAGAGCTTGGAGACTGTGCCTATAATCCTGATGATAAAGACCCTTTTGGATTTAAAAAAGGACAGCCATGCATTTTTATAAGAATCAACAGGGTAAGAATTTGAAACATATACTATCAATATTGTGCAATATACAAATGTTTATACGGAGTATACATTTTTAATTTTGTACAGGCAGCAACTAAACTAGTAATCGCCTTCAGATAATACTTTAAAAATACAGCCAGATCTTTAAAGGGATGGTACGACTCTATTACAAGCTGACCTCTACATATACAGACATACATCATGATAAACACATCCATGATTTTAGATTCCGAATTTGGACTTTAGCAATCTCGCCTTCCCCCAACTGATATGACATCAGGACTGTTCTTAGATCATCACATTCTGAGTGCAGGTTCATTATGCCCTGTACTCACAAGATATTCTTTGTTTTCTGGGTCGAATGACGCTAAGTATTATCTTTTGGTGAAAGGGAAAGAGGGAGGGACAGTGCCAAAGAAAAGCAAAGTATTTTTACAATTTTAATAGGGAACCTTTATAAAATGGCCTGTCTGCACTTTCATAGACTGATCACATTAGTCCAAACACAAAATCTGCGAGGCTTCTGAAGTTCAATAATGTTGCAACTTAGCAACAGTAAAACATGTTGTTACATAATCTATTATTTTTATTTTAGATAGTACATTTTGTACCTCGGAATCACTCAACTCCAACACTTAAGTGCTTACCAAAGGTTTGTACTTTTATGATTTAATTATGTCCACTTGTACCAAAAAATCAGAGATTGCTTTCCGGCAGCATAGGTAAATTGTATTAGGCTGCATTCACACCTAGGCGACAAGATACGCCGCGTACGCGGCTTATCTTGCCGCCTGTAGAAAAAAAAAAAAAGTTTAATCTTTCTTTAACATTGCGGTCTATGAGGGAACACCAATGTCGCCTGAAAAAAAGGGTCCGGGACTTTTTTTCAGGCGACAGGCGTTGAGATGTGAACCATCTCCATAGACCGCAATGTTATTTCACATCTCGAGCGACAAGAGCGACGGGCGACCGGCGTTTTGGCGCTCAGATGTGAATGGAGCCTTAGGCTGGGAAAGAATTATTGAAGTATATAAAAGTATAGCAAGTGTTAGCCCTTGTGAGAGGTACCAATTAAACTGCATCTTTTGCCAAAACCTTTTTTTTTTAAATAGAGTAGGGAAGGACTGGTAACACGATCAAGTTTTTATTGCTTTGCTTTCCCACTAAATAGAGTTACCGTCTCTATTTGTCCTGATGATTATTGTCAAAGCAATAGGAAATCCAACATTTTAAATTTTTTTGCACATTTTTTAGCGGCGCTTTAACGTCATTTGGGGAGGTTTTCGGCTGCTAGCGGGCCGATTTTAACCCCCGCTAGCGCCCGAAAAAGGGTTAAAAATCAACCGCAAAGCGGCACATTGCCGGCGGTGCTCCCCATTCATTTCAATGGGCAGGAGTGGTGGAAGAACAGATAATACATCGCTCCAAAGATGCTGCTTGCAGGAGTTTTTTCTTAACGTCCTGCCAGTGCATCGCCTCGGTGTGAAAGCACTCAGGCTTTCAGACAGACTGCAGGGGAGACCTTTTTCAGGCCCTATTTTTAGCTCAAAAGCGCTTGAAAAACGCCTCGGTGTAAAAGGGGTCTAACAGGAATTTCCCTCATCTTCTAGAAATTTCTACTTCTTTTTTTGTATCTGTAAAAAAACTGACATTTCCTTGCTTAAGCCCAGTAAACACAGGTCGAATATCGGCCGGTTCAACAGAAACCAGCCGACATTCGTCCCATGTGCAGACCAGCCTATCTGACAGAAGCCAGCTGAACTGCTGGCTTCTGTCGAACAGGCATACTGGAAAACCAGCATCCGATCAGTGCTGGCAGCCAATGTCAGAACATAATAGCTCAGCGGGGAAATGGTCGTATGAACATTGTGGCCCAGATTCACGTACATCGGCGCATTATCGGTCCGGCGTAGCGCACCGCCATTACGTTAGACTTGCGCCATCTAGCCGCGTAATCCCCCGATTCACGTAGCTTTTGCGCAGGAAATTGCGCAAGCATAAGATTTTTTCCAGAGGCGTAAGGAGGAGTACTACAAATTGGGAGGGACGTGGGCGTGTTACATTGAAATGAGCCGTGACCCCATGCAAATGAAGGGCCGGCCGGCTCGCGCATGCGCGCTTGAAGGAGACCATGGTCAGCTCCGATGTGCGCATGCTCACAACTCGGGAGCGGCGCAATCAGTGAAATTGGAAATGGACTAGGGCAACTTTATGAACTACGCAGACAGCATAAATAGACAGACACAAATGCACTTACTTTGCAAAAATACATCCCTTTGTATCCCTCCCTCTACAGCAAGGTGCTTTTGTTTGTTTGTGACGTGTCTTTGAGATATTTGAGGACTGTTTTGCAGAGTGATTTTTGTCTTTTCTGTGTTTTCTTTGTTGTTATTTTGTTTAAATTATATTTTTGCTGGGCATTTTTTATTTTTGCTCGTCATTTATTTAATTTTTTTGGTTCTGTTTGTGTATGATTTTGGAATGTGGGGGTAATATTCCTGCGGGAAAAGGGGTGTCACCCTCATTTGTGGTGGAGAAGTGATCCCCAGGTCTGTGTGAATGGTGTATGAATGTACAGTGACATAATTGGAGCCGTGGCATGGCGTTGCAGCTCACAAGTCCTGCATGGTGGACTGGTGCCAATCCAATGTGATGAGGATGTGGGGTGTGTGTGCTAGGGACCACAGTGGTGTGCATGCATGCATTCTCATTGTGCCATGATTAATGTGTGTGTTTAACGTGCAAAGATGCATAATGTGAGCTGGCATGAGATGGGGTACCAGTGCATATGCAGAGTCACCATGAAGGGAAAAGACAGGAGGATGTTAGTCATGCATGTGCCACTTGTGAGGTGTGCATCACGGGAGGGGATAGTCATGCCTGCCACCCATGTCACTCACCAACCAGCCAGCTGTCCCCATACATGTTCTGTTCGAAATCTGTGGGGATGGGTCTCTGATTGTATATGTAGCTGTCATGGGTGTCATGGGTAGTGCCATGTGTTGGGCTGCTGATGTCCTCCTGCAAGGTTGTGGTAATTCCAGGATGGCATGAGGGGTGAATCTGAAGATGCGAGACACCTCAGAATCACTCATGCCAAAGATGTCTATGCGTGTGTGATATATCAAGTGAAGAGTAATGCCGCGTACACACGATCATTTTTTGTGATGAAAAAAAACGACATTTTCTGTGAAGTAAAAAACGACGTTTTTGAAACGTCACTTTTCAAAGACGATGTTGCATACACACCATCGTTTTTTCACAAAAAGCGAGGTTACGTTCACCACTCTTTTCCATTGAAGCTCGCTTCATAACTAGCTTCTGGGCATGCGCGGGTTGAAAAACGTCGTTTTGAAAGACGTTTTTGCTACACACGGTGACTTTTTGTGAAACAAAAAACGACGTTTTGAAAAACGACACAAAAAATTCAAGCATGTTGGAATTTTTTTTTGGTCGTTTTTTTTAAGACAAAAAACGACGTTTTGCCCACACACGATCAATTTAAATGACGTTTTAAAAAACGTTGTTTTTTTTCATCGCAAAAAACGACCGTGTGTACGCGGCATGAGGGGCTTGTATCAGATAAGAATATTGTATTAGATTAATTTAAATTGTAAATTTTATATAAGCAAATAAAAAAAATAAAAAAACATCTCCCGTGCCCTCCTTAGTGCCATCCTCCGTGCCCTCCTCCTTCTTTGTTCATCTAAAGTCAGTAGTATAGCTATGCGCGACGATGCCCCTGGCATGTTGGCATACAGATTGTTGGGCAACACGTGTGACTGCTGAACTCCTCACTAACAGTGTTGCTTTATCTGACAAGTAGACTTTTTTTCATTTTTTAGACCAGCTTTTAGGTGCTCTAACTTTAGACAGGACATTTTGCTGTTGCGCACATCGCGTAGCCTGCGCAGCAACTGCGTTTTTTTGTGGATCCCCGCAACTCCCTCATTAGCATATTTGACTAGCAAATCAATGGTGTGTCTAGCGCATTTTTGCGCGGACGGATGCGTCTAACGAAATTACGCCGGACCAAAAAAAGTAGATTTCTGGCGTAATTTGTTTTCTGAATCGCGCGCATCTAAACGCACGCGCACATTTAGACTTACGCACGCGCAACACCAGTTGCGCAGGCGTAATCGCTCTGTGAATCTGGGCCTGTATTTTTAGTATAATGAGCTTCTCCCCAGCACCTGTGTTTTTTTATTTTTTTGGTTCAGCCCGCTGGGTTGAATAAAAAAAAGAATAAAAAAATCTGATAGTGTGTACTAAGCAGATTTACTCTCTTAAAAAGTAAATAAATTATGTTTTGGCTATACCTACACTTTAAATGCCTATTTGCACTGTATACATAGCCACACAATTTGTTAAAATTATATTATACAATATTGCTTGCATTTCTTTTTTTTAAAAGTTATGTATACTTTTAAAACACAGACCAATGAAGAAACCTGGGAGGTAAAATATTATCCAGAGGATGCATCCTTTAACTTGCAGTATTTCCCATACTATGGGAAAAAAGCTCAGGTACCACCTTTCACAACTACATTAACTTCTTTGACTTTCTTTGGCTTGTTGATATTACTACATAAATGTTTGCTCCTTTTCAGCCTACCTACATCAATCCAATGGTGGCAGTGAAGTTGGTGAATGTTCCACACAATAAATTGATTGAAGTCGTGTGTACAGTTCATGCTGATGGAATTATTACAGACAATATCCATGATCCATATGAAGGAAAAGTGACATTCAAACTTAATATACAAGGTTAAAGTACCCTTCGTGATAAGACTGGAAGGTATGACTAGAGTAACAGCTTTTCATAAAGTACGTCATATGAAAGGTACATACACTAAGTGGCGTGAAAATCAAATATTACTGTTTGCTTACCATAACAGCAGAAGATAGGACAAGGTGACGAGTTAATTATCAGTATGTTCAAGTTTAAATCAGCTAGGACTGATGGCATTAAAGAAAACCTGAATTGACAGAAATATTTTCTCCCACTGAAGACATGTCCTTCTAAAAAAAGCTAGTTCCCTGGCTGCCATGCCGATCCTGAGCTACGGACCTAAACCAAGTCTGCAAATCTAAAATTGTGACTTAATTTGCTGAAAGCTTGCTCCGAGTAACTTAGGAACTACTGAAGCTAGAGACAACCAGGCAATTAGCATTTTAAGAAAGAGGGCAGCAATGGAGACTGGAATTTCTCCAAATACAGGCTACCTTTATTCTGTTTTTATCAAAAGATTTAATTAACAGTTACAGTGAATCCAGTATATTTTACACAAGAAAGCTTACAATACAACAAAAATAAGACAAAAACTAAGATTTGTTTCCAATTCATTTTCTTCTGAGAGTCGTCAGATCATTTCCACCGATGCGATTGTCACCTTGACCTCTAACCCGTATCCCTACATATTCACCAAATAGAAAGAACATTCTAAGCAAAAGAAAATGTGTTAAAAGGTATTGTCAGTTCAAGTACAAAATATTTTGTATCATTGTGGTTTCATTGCACAAGAATATGCATGAACTGAAAGTCATATTGATTCATATTTGGACAGCAAAGTAGTAATTTCCAGGAGCATTGTACTGCTGTAACTGCTAAATGCTATTTAATTTTTGTTCTTAACTTTATATTAAAGTGGAGTTCCAGGCACAATAAAAAGTACATGGCAAAGTCATCTCCTTTTCTAACCACATTGGCTCACACAGCAGTAAAAAAAAGAAGAATTTTAAATCCTGATATTCTTGTATAAAATTGGGGTCCCATGGTGCTTTGCTTCTGCCATTTGATGTTCAAATTTCATCTTGGTTCGGTAGGATCCTTTCTATCTCAGTATGTCCCATGCATGTGACGTTGTTGCTGTCATTTACTTGTATACTCTGTCAGAACTGAAGTCTCAGGTTAAGTATTAGGTTGTAAGGCAAGTCTATCTCCTGCCTGAGCTTTAGCGATAAACTGACACTCAGTGGTCATATAACAAAGGTTCTGTCAGGATTAGATAAAAAGATGCTTATTTTGTTTACTCCCCCAAAAAGTCCAGATAGTGTCTTTCATTAAACTGCACTATTTGACAACTGAAGATATAAAGGGCACCCATTTAATTTGCTTTCAAATGAAGGGCTAGTGGTGCCTTCATGCAAGGTCTGCTTGAGGGCCAGTTCACTCCTGAATCACACATGAACATAGTGGGCCAGATTCAGGTAGATGGGAGCATCTTTGCTCCAGAGTAACGCTTCTCATTTGCGTTACGCTGCAGAAATTTTAGGAGCAAGTGCTGTCATTCACGAAGCACTTGCTCCTAAAGTTGCGGCAGCGCATCGCAAATGAGCCGGCGGAATTCAAATTGGGCGGGTACGGGGCGTGTAGTATTAAAACGAAGCGCGTTCCCGCCGCGAACGTACTGCGCATGCGTCGAGTGTCAAAACATCCCCGTGCGCATGCTCCAAATTCTGTGAATGAACGTCAATGACGTCACATTCCCATTCATGAACGTTTTACGCAAGCGACGTTTTTTTTTTTTTTCCCGACGCGATGACGACGCCTATACCTAAAATAGGATATTCCAACCCCATGTAGGTATAACTATGCGCCGCGTATCCCGTCCGGAAACGTCGTAACGTCACTGCGTCGCGCCGGAATGCGATCGTGAATTGCCGATTTCCGCTCATTAACATATTTTTTGAGCGGAAACCGGCGGGAACGCCCCCGGCGCCATTTTTAAGTTGAAGTAACGATGCGATGGCGAAACTCAGTTACGCTGCTCGCATCGGAGCTTCAACCCGGCGTTTCTTGTTTTCTGGTTACAGAAAACAGAAACGCCGGCTTAAAGTCACAGTTAGGCTGGCGGATCACTGGATCCGCCAGCCTAACTGTTCCTGAATCTGGCCCAGTCTGTATTCCTGCAATCTTGGCGCCTGCAATCTTGTCAATAGCAGGGATGTGAACTGCCTATTACAGATTATATGTTTGCGTCATCATGGGCTTATTGTAAAGATACTATTTAGTGGACCATATCTAACTAAAATGTTTTCTCCATTTCCACAGATTCATCCTCCTAAGGAAGAAGAATTTTGCTAACAGTGGTCATCTCGGTGCTCTGGTTTTGCCTGCAACAAAAAATTTGCTCAAATACACTGTCACGTAACAAGTTAGAAGAAAAGGACAATGCAATGATCTACATATTCCTTTTAGACATATACTGATATATATATGAGATTTAAATAAATGATTATATAATAATTTCCATTGACAGTTAAACATTTCTACTCTACACTGCCCGTTGCTTCAGTTTTTAAAAACCAGCCCAGCCTTCTTAAGGCATTTTTTTTTTTTTTTTACAGTTAATGCTTACTACTTGGAGAAAAAATGTGTTTAAAATGTAATTAATACATCTTTATACATTAAATAGAAGGCCCTATATATACTGACAATGTTTTAAGATATGGTCAGCATTGCTAAGCTTAAAGCCTCGCACACACAATCATATTTTCCAACGGGAATTGTGTGATGACAGACTGTTGGCCTAAAATCTGACCATTTGTGCGCACCATCAGACAATTGTTGTCCAACTTTCCACCAACAAATGTTGGATGACTGGCTAATAAATTTTCCGGACAGCGGTCTGTTGTCAGATTTTCCTATCGTATGTACACATATCCGTCACGCAAAAGTCCAAAGTACAAACACGCATGCTCAGAATCAATGCTCACCAAACAACATTAGCAGAAGGTCCCCAAAGGGTGGCGCTCAGGAGCTGAAGTTTCACATAGTACATCACTACGTTCATGTTTGTTGGCTGACAATTGTGTGGCATTTGTATGCAAGACAAGTTCATGGCCAACGCTCTTCGGACAAAAGTCTGACGCTTTGTCTGTGAAAAATCCGATCATGTGTACGAGGCTTTAGATAAGGGTTTGTTTGGTCTTCTTTCACCTCTGTTACGTATTAAAACCTTTATGTGACTTTTTAATACTGACCTTATATGCCGGCATTTTTCTGTTCCACCACACTCAGACTCCGGTTATGCCACATTATTAAATACAGTATACAAACGGGATATGGCCAGGGTTGTCCACCCATGGTTTACCACCATAGGACAGGCCCCTCTTTACATAGGGTGTGTTCTAGATCCCCAAAACATATTCTTCAAATATAGACTTCGTCTTAATATATGTGTCAACTTACTTATTGCTTTGTATTACAAAAACAACGTACTTTTTACAGCAAGGAGACTGTTGCGTAAATATGTTCCAGGCTTATTGCCAGCATTGTGAATAAACTGTAAAAGCTTAGAGCAAGTTCCCAATTCTATAGATGTCTTGTGTTAACGGCAAAATAATATCCAAAACTTAAAGAAATCTTTGACTAATATTTAAAAAAACACAAAGCATTGTACATGTTTATGGGGTATTTACAAGATCCTTTCAATGTACATAGATGTATTAATACACTATCATGTGTTTAATGTAATACTAATAGTTAGTATATATATATATATATATATATATATATATATATATATATATATATATATACACACACACACACATACGTATATTTTATTTATCTAATCAACGTTTGCTTGACAATAGTTTGAACGAGAAACTGTGCTAATAGAATGTTGTGCACCAAATACATAAAAGGAACTCTAAATAATATAACTTAAATAAAAGCATACTTTGTATACCATTAAAAATATATAGCTACTGGTCTTTGTGTTTGCTCATTTGGTGCCAAAAACCCAATTTATAAGTATATATATATATATATATATATATAATATATATATTTGTCTGAACTGAAAGCAAAGTCTTGAACCTCATGCACAAAGGGCATTAAAAGAAAAAACTAGCTGCAAAGCCAGTACCATCGCAAGAAAAAAGTGGCAGTAAAAACACGCTGTTAATTGGCATTAATGCGTATTTAGCAACATTTCTCTGCCCTCTTCTATTTTCCTCAACCAAATCCAATTTCTACAGCTTAAAAACGCGTTTAGCTGCATGAGGCATTATAATAGCTGTAAGGCGGCTGCTCCAGATTGCACTGGCCCTGTTTTTTTTGCAGCTTGAAAACACCTATGCCATTTACAGCTACTAAAAGCCTATGTGTGCATCAACACAAACAGAGTCCAGTGTGCATGAGGCCTTATTGTTAGACAACCCACTTTATTCCTTCAGTTTTATTTAATCACCCGGTTTCCTTATGGCTATACATTCAGCCAGGACTTTTTTTTTCAGCAGGAATACAGGGGAACGCAGTTCCGGCACTAGACATGTGCATGACAGCAACAAAAAAAAATAGTTTTGTTTCATTTTCGATTTGCTACATTCGGTATTTTGTTTAGTTAAATTCATATTCGGAATTTGTATTCAGAATTTCATTCAAATTTAAAAAAAAAAGATATTATTCCAAACTATTGAATCAATACATTTTGAATCGGTCGAATCGAAAACTTTACATTTTTTTCAATTATAATGTGGCAAAGTGAACGAACAAAAGGAAAATCATCATATGATTACACTCACTCTTTAAATCCCATTTGGCTTAACTAAAACAGCATTATTTTTAAACTCTAATAACACACACAGTCTTTGATTTGATCAGCAATATGTGTACAGTTAGAATTCTACTGAAGTTCGATATAAAATTAGATTCTAATTTCAGTCCGAATTTCCAAAATTAGTTATTCAGAGCATTCAGTAAAATTTGATTACACTGCAATCCAGGTATTTGGCTATACCCAAATCTCTGATTAACGAAAAATTGTCTGAATAATATTTCAGAATGAAACAAACCACACATGTCTATCCAACACCTCTAGAACTGAATGTGTGCAATGACAAGGGGTGTGGAAGGGTCTATTGCTGTTGATGGGGGATCTGTTGTTCCTGGGGGTGGGTCTTATGTTGCAGAGGGTCAATTGTTGCTGAGAGGGATATACTGTTGAGGGAGGGGTCTAATGTTGCTGGAGGATCTATTGATGCTGGCTCTTGGGAGTCTATTGTTGCTTTGGTGATCTATTGTCACTGGGGCGTCCATTGTTGACTAGATCTATTTTACTTCATTTCTTGTTATTAAAAAATTCCATACAAAAAATAAATACTTAGCACCACAAAATGATACTGGGTTCTGTAGTTTCTAAAGGGGGTACTGGAGGGGGGGGGGGGTTGCAACCAAGAAACGATGCTCGGAGGTGGGTAGGGGACAGAGTTAAATGGTGACTTGGAAGAGATTCTCTAAGAAAAAAAAAAGGAAATGTTTTGGCCAGATTTCTAAAGACCAGAAATCTACATGGAAAATGATACTGTTGTTCCAAGTTTTGACATCTAAATGTATTGTCTGCATGGAAGAACAGTTTAGTTACAATTGAAAAAATGTCCAATACTCTAATAGTAGAACTTTACACATAAGAGCTTAATAAAATAAATATGTTCTTAGTAAGGAACCTACATTCCACATGAATAATTATGCTATCAAAATAAGTGTGTGCTGTAAATTTCTCCTGTTTCTTTTTGCCAGAAGCTGCCATTTTGTTGAAGCCAAAACCCCCAGCAGTAAATCATAAAGTGGAACTAAACTCATTGATTTAACAGTTTAAAAACAGTCCTGGAATGGCGGGATCACAGTTGTGTTCTCAACCAAACTGTCAAACCATCAAATAGCTGTTATAACTTTTAGGCCTCATGCACACTGGACGTTATATAAAACACTAATAGCTTTAGCTGTAGAATGCTGCATTAAAAATTAGTTTTGCCGCATTTTTTAACATTTGCGTTTTATAGCAAAACTATTTTTCAAAAAAACTTGAGGCTCAAAAACTCGCAAACAGCAGATAGCTAAAGTGTTTATACAGTTCAAAAACACTTCAAACACAGTAGTTCTCGGTTCTTTTTCCAGCCTAAAAGAGCCACTGCCAAAAACCGCTGATAACAGCCTATGTGTGCATGGACACATGCTGGAAGTTTACTGGCTGTAGAAAAAAAATGGCCAACACCCAAAACAGCATGGGGCCATATTGGTTAAACTAGATGGACTTGTGTCTTTTTTTCAACCATGTAACTATAAGGCCACTTTCACACTGAGCGCCTGGAAACTGCCTATTCTGCAGCTCCAGTGTGAAAGCCCGAGTGCTTTCACACTGGCAGTATGCTTGCAGGACAAGGAAAACAAAGTCCTGCAAGCAGCATCTTTGGGGCATGCACGAGAAGATGGACTGAGGGGGGAGATAGAACCGTCTATGCTGGCTCTGTGATGTTCTATGAGAGACACACTCTCTGCTCAGAGCCGTACGGAGAAGGCAGATGGCACTGATGAGTAGTGACAGGCTGCATTTATGAGCACTGATAGGAAGCACTAATGGGCACTGATAGGCAGAACTCATAGGCAGCATTGGTAAGCACAGATAGATACTGATATGCAGAATTGATGAGCAATGATAGATGCCGATAGGCAGCATTAATGAGCACTGATGGACGGCATTGATGAGTGCTGATAAGTAGAATTAATGCGCACTAATAGGCGGCATTGATGAACACTGATCGGCAGCATTGATAAGCAACGATACAGTGCCTTACAAAAAGGTATTCACCCCCCCCCCCCCCGGCTTACCTATTTTGTTACATTACAGCCTTTAGTTCATTTTTTTTTTATATATTTATATGTGATGGATCAAAACACAATAGTCTAAGATGGTGAAGTAAAATTATAAAAATATATACATAAAACAAATTTTTCAGAAATACAAAAATAATTGGCATATGTTTTCACCTCCTTTGTTATGAAGACCATAAAAAGCTCTGGTGCAACCAATTACCCTCATAAGTCACATAATTAAATTCATGTCTACATGTGTGCACTCCAAGTGTCACATGATATGTCAATACATATACACACACCTTTTTGAAAGGCCCCAGAGGCACCACTAACCAAACACTGCCATGAAGACCGAGCAACTCTCCAAACAAATAAGGGACAATGTTATTGAGAAGTACAAGCCAGGGATAGGTCATAAAGAAATATCCAAACCTTTGATAATCGCTAGGAGCACCATCAAATCTATCATAGCCAAATGGAAAGAACATTGCACAACAGCAAACCTGCCAAGAGACAGCTGCACACCAAAACTCACAGATTGTGCAAGGAGGGCATTAATCAGAGAGGCAGCAAAGACCTATGATAACCCTGGAGGAGCTACAGAGTTCCACAGCAGAGACTGGAGTATCTGTACATAGGACGACAATAAGCCGTACACGCCATAGAGTTGGGCTTTATGGCAGAGTGGCCAGGAGAAAGCTATTACTCTCAGCAAAAAACAAAATGGCACGTTTTGCGTTTGCAAAAGGCATGTGGGCGACTCCCAAAATGTATGGAGGAAGATGCTCTGGTCTGATGAGACTAAAATTGAACTTTTTTCTATCAAAGAAAACGCCAGATCTGGCATAAACCCAACACATGACATTACCCAAATAACACCAATATGGTGGTGGCAGCATCATGCTGTGGGAATGTTTTTCAGCCGTCAACTCTGACCAGTTTCCCAGTCCTGAGGGGGAAAAAAAATGGGTGGTGCTAAATACAGGGATATTCTTGAGAAAAACCTGTACCACTCTGTGTGTAATTTGAGGTTAGGATTGTGGTTCACCTTCCAGCAGGACAATGACCCCAAACACACTGCTAAAGCAACACTTCAATGGTGTAAATGGAACATGTAAATGTGTTGGAATGGCCTTGTCAAAGCCCAGACCCTCAATCTAATAGAAAATCTTTGGTCAGAATTAAAGATTGCTGTTCACAAGCGCAAACCATCCAACTTGAAGGAGCTGGAGCAATTTTGCAAGGAGGAATGGACAAAAATCCCAGTGGTAAGATGTGGCAAGCTCATTGAGACTTATCCAAAATGACTTGGAGCTGTGATAGCCGCAAAAGGTGGCTCTATAAAGTGTTGACTTTAGGGGGGTTAAATAGTTATGCACATTGACTTTCTGCTATTTAGCCCCATTTGTTGTTTGCATCACAATAATAAAAAAAATCTCCAAAAAAGGTTTGGGCATTTTCCATAAATTAAATGATGCAAATCCTCAAACAATCCATGTTAATTCCAGGTTGTGAGGCAACAAAACATGAAAAATTCCAAGGGGGTAACTATTTTTGCAAGGCACTGTAGGTGTCACAGATGATTGGGGGCACCGATTAACAGTGTAAACAATTTACTGACATTCTTGATTGTTACCCGCAGTCCTTTCCTCAGACACAGCGTGGGAGGAAAGGGCTGCAGACAACCGGCAAGTCTGTTTACCATGTGATCAGCTAATCACATGGTAAAGGGAAGCTGTGATTGCACTGGATGCACATCCTAGGGGGCACACGAGAGGCAGGGTTCTGGGAGGATGTCCATGGACACCCTCACAAAATTAGAAGCCCTGGGCTCGGATAAAAGGGGCCCCATGATGATTTCTTGCACCGTGGCTCCAAAGGTTCTAGTTACACCTCTGCCAGTATCCAAATGCTTCTGGATGAATTCCAAACAAAAAGACACCTGAAGGACCTTACATCTGAAACACAAAACAAAAACATGGAATCAAAAAAGCCTGAACATCCACCTAACACTGAACATCCACTGTAAAGCTTGAACATAAGACCAGATGGCAGTCTTGCAAATCTGGGAAACAGCTGCCTGATGCCAAAAAGCCCACAGAGCACTCACAGGTCTAGTACTGTTTAACTTCACAGGAAAGGGTGCAACCTAATCCTTTTAAACGTATCCCTGGTCTAAATATAAAATCATATCTTATAAAATCATATCTTAATTTCCACTATGTACTTTAATAATATAATCCCATTAATCTGAATGATCATTAAGCTTTTAAACTTACTTTGTGAGGATACCCATTTACTTCCTTGAATTCTGACATGTATTTACTAGGCCGTGAGTAAGCACTTCGTCACAGAATTCACCAAGATTGCCTTTTGAACTACAGAGGGTGGAGCTTGAGGAAGCAGGATCAGTACTCAACTTTTGTTGAGTATGATTGTGGGGTGGTCCGACAAGCTAAGCTGTTCTGCTACACCATTGATGACCGCATTTTTGCCACCGTCAGATCAGCTTTACTTTGTCTAAGTGTCACACAAGGTGTGGTGCCCACCCTATACCCATGGTCTGGTTCTCTCCGGGGTGACCCTCTATTGTCGGTTTCCCTCTACTGTGGGGGTTTGCACCTAGCACAGGAGCGAAAATATAAAAAAAAAAATGGGCATGGTAGGTTCATTGATGTACCGAGGCTGAAGCCTTTTAATAAAGGCACAACCGGCAAATCAAAACTTATTGATGTTATGACCCAGGGTGAAAAACAAAAAGCAGCTCCCTCACACTTTTGGGAACTGGCTGCAGTACTTTCTGTGCCTATTTAGGGGTGCTTTGTGAAAAAAAAATCTAGAATTAAGCCCCTCCCCATTTGGATTTGTGTATCTCTTTTGGGGGCCTACATAAATTATGGAGAGCAGTGCTGGTTTAATTATGATACCTAGTTTAGCCAAAAAAATAGCTGCCCAGAAAGAACTGCATTTTGACTGCCAAGATGGTAGTCTTTGGTTATTACTCATGTGTCTGCATAGGCAGACTTCCTTGCTGTTATCTGCTGGTGCCCCCACAATGCTCAGCAGCATCCAAAAAAGCCTTTAGTAAATCAAGCCCCTATGTCTGCCAATTTAAAAGCATCACTACAGTTTGAATCAGTAGCAGCTGATAAAACTGAGAAAGAATTGGAATTAGGGCACAAGAGGCCCATTTGATCTGTCTTCCTACCACAACTTGCAGGTTTCTTCAGTTGGTGTGGTATCCAAAAAAGAACAAGGAAAAAGAGGATTTTTGTACTCACCGTAAAATCCATTTCTCTGAGTTCATGGACGGACACAGCATCTTATTCTTAACATTAGGGTATTAGTCATCGATCAGGAGAGGACTAGGCAGAAAGGCGTGTTAAACACACATCAGAACTGTACAGTACCGCCCTGGGGGCGGTCCCTCTAGGTACAAAACCCTCTCCCTGCATGCAGCTCAGTTCATCAAAAAGCAGTACAAACATAGAACAGAAGGGGTGGGTGCTGTGTCCGCCCACAAACTCAGAGAAAGGGATTTTATGGGTACAAAAATCCTATTTTCTATTTCGTTCATGGACAGACACCGCATCTTTATTCTTGACATTAGGGACGTCCCCCAAGCCGCGTCAAAAACGAGGGGTGGGCACAGCAAATAAAACAAACCACCACCCAAACCAACCAGCACTCCACAATGGAGGCGCTGGAACCTAAACAGCCCCCTGCAGAGTAAGCATTCGCCGATGCACTCAGATTACCTTGTAATATTTGGTAAAAGGGAAATTTTAGGTGACCCGGTCACCGCTTACACACAAGATTTGTTGCCCAAGAGGCACCTATTGCCCTGGCTGAATGCACTGTGACAGGAAAGGAAGGCGCTCACCTGTCAGGGCATAAGCCCGACCGCCTGATCCACTGAAAAAAACGGTGGTCGACGAGACCGCCAGGCCCTCCAGAGGGGCAACAAAAGGGGGGTCAGAGCTCCGAAAAGGAGCCGTAGCAGACAGATCCACCCGCAGAGCTCGTACCAAGCCCAAGGAAGGCCAGCAACCTCTTGGGATGCGATAGCCGAGCTCACAAGAATGAAAGTCCAATGTCCTCAGCGCCACTTTATCCTAGTGGAGGAGTAAGTAGGGAGACTAGCAAGACAAGGCCACCAACTCAGAAAACCTCAGGTAGAGGTAAAAGCCACACAAAAAGCTACTTCCCAAGAGGGTGCTAACAGGAGAATCTCTCTAATGTTTTCAAAATGGTGGTTACTCAACCACCAAGGGTACCAGATTCAATCCCACAGAGGCAGCAGTGATTGAACCAGAGGGGCCACAACTCGAACCCCTTGGACAAACATACTCCCCAAGAATGAGCCGCCAAGGGTCACTGAAAGAAAACAGCCAAGGCTAATATCCGCCACTAAATAGAGCTAAAAGCAAGTCTTTGATCCACTCCCCGCTGTAAAAACAGAAGGACCCAGGAAGCCGAATATGTACATGAACGCCACTCAATCTCCACACAGAGATGTAGGCCCTCAAGTCCACTTATCCTCCACAAGTGATGGTTAGTCTTACAGAGGATGACTTCCGTGCCCTTAGCATGGCGGAAATCGCCGGCCAAACTGACGGGCCACGGTCACTTAGTATCCGACTGTCAACAGCCACGTCGTGAACCCCGGCCAGTGACTGAGCAGGATGAAATGGAACCTAGGACCTGGCAACAGAAGGTCCTCTCGCATTAGCAGCTGCCAAGGAACATTCGCCACCACATTCTCGTACTAAGGCATACCAGGGACACCAAAATCAATCTGAGGCAATTAGGATTTCTACTCGGACCCCTCAGCCTCTACTCTGCGAAGCCTTCAGACGAGGACTCCAGAGTATTTGCAGGAGGAAGGCTTTCTCTCCAACCACAATTTGGCAGATACTGTCCCCTCAGGGCGTCCACTGACGACTCGTCCTTCCCTCAGGGATCATTGAACTTCTACAACCTCAAAATCTTCCGATTGGGCCGAGAAGCCAGGAGATCCCCCATCTCCAGAAAAAGTCGAAACCTGCACCCCTTCTGGGTGTAGCGACCCTAGTCCATGGCCCAGCAACTGATGGCTGAGGGAGAGTCTCACCAGCTAGAGTTCTCTACGCTCGGACTGTATGCGGGTGATAGAGCCAGTACATTAAGCTGCTCACCACAGGATTTGAGTGACAGAATGCTGCAGCCGAGGGACTTGTTCCCCTCGATGGGTGACAGATACCTGCCACCACCGTTGCGTTGTCTAATTGGATCCTCTTGACTGAACGCTCCCGCAGCCTCCATGACTGACCAGCAGGCGGGGTTCTTCCTGTGTCCAGCGACCGCGTCGTCCGATAAAAAGGAAACGACTTCCCGGACTAAAAGGCCGGAGCCCCCCCCAGATCAGGGAATCCCTGACTAGCCGCTTACCCGGATTTGACCATCCAGGGAGAATGGAGACATGTCCCATGGCGACAGGAAACACACTCTTCGTTTGCAAGACTCGAGTGTGGAACTAAACAGACAGTACCAACTGAAGGTGGCTACCATGAAAAACCCAAGAGTGCAGGACTCACACGCATACAAAAGCGCAGAAACCACCACCAGCGTGACCGCGTCCACCGATGTACCGCAGAAGCCCGCCGAAGAGTCTGCAACTTGCGAGGGGAGAAAAAACTCTCCCGCCTTTGAGGAGTCCAGCCGTTGAGTGGGCAACAAAACCGATTACTGGAGGTTCAGTACAGGATCAACCGCATCCCAGTCTAACTGGTGATCACCATACACTCCTCCCTTAATTCTGAGGCCCAAGCTGCTCTCAGACAGAGATCGACCAAAAAGCCAGTGATTGCGATCCCTTGCTGTCTCAGCAAGGCCAGGATCGGGGCGAGCACCTTAAACACTTGGTGCCGATGCCAGGCCAAAAGAGAACCACCATCTTGCAGTGCCCATCCCAAACCGCAGAAAACTCAGATGCCTGATGCATATGGGGACTTCAAAAAAGTGCGTCCCTAATGTCCAAGGATGGTAGAAACAAAAATCCTCAGATGGAGTGCAGCGACCACAGAGAGAAATACTACCATCCTGAACCTTTGTGCTTTCACAAAACTGTTGAGGGCCTTGAGATCCAGGACCGTACAGACCCCACCCTTCTTTAAAACATAGTAGATTCCTTGAACATTATTCCGGCACTGGCACAGGGACTATCACCCTGCGCATCAGCACGTCCTGCACTGCCCCAAACAAGGCGGCCCGGCAAGCCAGAAGGGGATGAAGGTTGGAGAAAAAAAAAACAGTTTTGGGGACAAGAAAAAACTCCATCTTGTACCCTGATGAAACCACTTCACAGACCCACTGGACAGAAGTAGGGAGGTCCACTGCTAACTCACGAGGGCGACCCCCCACCCCATAGTCGGGCGGGGGCAAAACCTCCAGATGTGCTCGCAGGCATGTTTTGCTTGCGAGAAACAGGGATACTTTAGTCCCTTAGCGGGTGCCCTGTCGGCCTGGGAACGCTTACCTGCGAGCCCAGCGGAACCTTTTTTGAGTATGTGGGAGCACCGTGCTCTCACCCCAAACGACATTTTCAATAATGCCATCTGGCGAGGCTCCAAAAGCCTCTAACCCAGGCAGAGCAAATCTGCCAGAGCCTCCTTGGACATCTGGTCCGCAGACCAGCAGTTCAGTCAAATCATGCGGCGTAGCCCCACCGCAGATACTGATGGAACTGGACAGCCAGGGAGCTGTATCTAAGGCTGCAATGCAGACATACTTGAGGCCATGCAACAACAGGCCCACTATCGTGGAGACTGGGGAATCCAGTGGCTCTACAAGTCACAGAGCAGCAAATCTATGGCCATTAAGGGAGCGTCAAAGACACCCGGTTTGTGGCCACAAATGCTGACCACAATACCATGAACAAGGACCAGGCACCGCCTTGGTCCTCCCGTCTCCAAGGTCCTTAAAAAGAGGGGTCCCTTCCACCAGAATCGTGGTAATTCCCTGGACACAGGAGGGTCCCATCGGTGGGAGATGTCCTTTGCCAGGAACATTCCTCAAGAGAAAACGGACAGCCAATGGGATTTTTTTTAAACGCGTCAGCCGTTCCCACTCTTGGCATAAAATGTACCAAATGGCTAGGTAGGAAAAACCTAGCGGTGCGGGCCGGCCTATGGGACCCAGAAGGGTGACCGGTGCCTTAATAGATGCCCTCGCCGTATCCTCCAATTTTGGGGATCCCGCGCCCAGTGAGAAGTGCTCCATAAGCTCCTTTTGCGCTGACCCGGACACTGAAGAATCAAGGGATCTCATCTGTACTGTAAGAAAAAAGTCCTGGTCCGCATCTTCTGACCTGTCAGAGCAGAGGACATTTGCCACAGCAGACCCGAGTCTGAATCAGAACTTCTGCCAGAAGATGGTGGGGGGGTGGTTTACCCCCCTTGCACCCACACACTGCTTCCACCCTGGCAACGAGAGTCTCCAGGACCGCCGACAGGTGCACCGGCTGCCAGCACAGGTATGTAAAACCACAAAATGGCCGCAAGCCCTGTAAAGCGTGCGGTCCACAAGAAAAAGGCCGCTGGTCATCTTTATGGAAAGAAAGTGCGGACTACGCTATTACCCATAATGGCCGCTGACCATTGAAGAGGAAGAAAAAAATAAAAACAGACAAAAACATAGCAGCGAACACCCGGCAACCAAAATTGAGGCACACACACACAAGGCAGCACACCCCAGCAGAGAGCAGACCCCAAACGCAGCATAGCCCTTTACAGCCAAGAAGAGTCCCCCCCCCCCGGCTGACCCCAAGTAAGTGCCCAGCAAGCCCAGCCACATAGCACAGGGAGGGTGGAAACCCCTAATCGATCCCCCAGGAATGCCCAGCCATGTCATCCTGCCAAAGCAGGGGGACTGCTACTTACTCGTCCTGCATGGACGTGCTGGAAGCATCCCTGACAGACCCATCTCCCGCGTGTTTACGGGGGGTGACTGTCGGCCAGGCACACTGTGACTCGGACATAGAGCCCGGTCATATGTATGCCCCAGAGCATGTAGCTCAGTGGACGACCCAGAGAGTAGCTAAATGTCAGCACACGCTCGATGGCCAAAACTGGGGAGACTACAAGGATCTAATGTCCAGCCTGTCGCCCAGTCAGCAGTTGATAGTAGATCTCAGGAACCCATTTTTTTTTTTTTTAAAGAAATAGAAAAAAAATCTCCGGGAACTATGAGCCCAAAAACTGAGCTGCTGCATGCCCAATCCTTCTCCGAGTCATTTAGATGTCCATCGGCATGACTGTACATGCGCCTTGTCTTGAGGAGGGGGACTTGCCGTGTTTGGAGTAAGAAAAATGCTAACTATAAGACTTGGAACACTATCCCTACAGTCAAGCACAGAGGTGGAAACACGATGCTTTTGGGCGGTTTCTCTGCTAAAAGGTACAGACCGACTTTGCCTCATTGAGGGTCCAAAGGATGGGGCCCTGTTTTGTAAAATCTTGTATGACTTTTTTTCTCAGCCAGAACACTGAAGATGGGCCTTTCAGCATGACAATGACCCAAAACATACTGCCAAGGCAACAAAGGAATGGCTCAAGAAGAAGCACATTAAGGTCATGGAGTAGCCTAGCCAGTCTCAAAACCTTAATCCTACAGTAAACTTATGGAGGGAGCTGAAATTTTGAGTTGCCAAGCGACAGCCAAGAAACCTTAAGGAATTAGAGAAGATCTGTAAAGAACAATGGACCAAAATCCATTTGAGATGAGCACAAACCTGGTCACCAACTACAAACTCTTACCTCTGTGCTTGCAAGCAAGGGTTTCTCCACCATGTACGAAGTCATGTTTTGCTTGGGGATGAAATACTTATTTTACTCACTGAACTGCAACTCAATTTATAACATTTGTATCATTGTGTCTTTTGGTTAATATTCTGTCTCCATCATTTAACCACTTCCAGAGTGTGTGTGTGAGAGTGAGTGAGTGTGTGTGAGTGAGTGTGTGTGAGTGAGTGTGTGTGAGTGAGAGTGTGTGAGTGAGAGTGTGTGAGTGAGAGTGTGTGAGTGAGAGTGTGTGTGAGTGAGAGTGTGTGAGTGAGAGTGTGTGAGTGAGAGTGTGTGAGTGAGAGTGTGTGTGTGAGTGAGAGTGTGTGAGTGAGAGTGTGTGAGTAAGAGTGTGTGAGTGAGAGTGTGTGAGTGAGAGTGTGTGATCAGCGCTTTAAAAAATGGAAAGCTCTGTTATGGCAGCAGCTAGATGCCATAACCCAGGTATCAATCTCTTCAGCGAGTTGTCCGATTTACAATAATGGTGGTGTCTGCGATGGATTCACCTCAAGATCATGGTCATCGGCGGGCCGTGAGAGGGTTGCGCCCTCCATCACTTACCAGAGCCATCGCAGCAGCGATCGGGTCCTTGCTGTGGCTGGGTATGGAGACGGGTGAGGGGAAGATGGCCCCCACTCTTTTCTCCATTACCACAGGAGGGAAAATGGCTAATTGGGCCCAATTTGGACATTTTCACTTAGGGGTGTACTCGCTTTTGTTGCCAGCGATGGATGCGTGTTATTTTGAGGGGACAGCAAATTTACACTGTTATGCAAGCTGTACACTCACTACTTTACATGGTATAAAAGTGTAATTTCCTCAGTGTTGTCACATGAAAAGATACACTAAAATATTCACAAAAATGTGAGGGGCGTACTTACAATAGTTTAGCCTTTCTTGTCGCTCTAAGCCAGGGATTCTCAAACTACGGCCCTCCAGCTGTTGCGGAACTACACATCCCATGAGGCATTGTAAAACTCTGACATTCACAGACCTGACTAGGCATGATGGGAATTGTAGTTCCTGAACAGCTGGAGGGGCCATGTTTTTGAAGACCCATGATCTAAGCCCTGGTTCACACTGGATGCTACTTTGAAATCGTGCTACTTTACCTGGAAGTAGCGCGATTTCAAAGTAGCAAGGTCAGCACGATTTCAGGTGCTACTTGATAGACATTTGTGTGGCTTCATACACAGATGTCTATAGAAATTGCACCTGAAATCGGCAAAAGTAGTGCAGGAACTACTTTTGCAAATTGGTGCGGTGCCGCAAAACCAGTGTCGCACCGATTGGAACAGTGCCATTTCCGCCAATAGGCTGCGACTTGTCATGCGATTTGATCTCTCAAATCGCATGACAAATCGCTCCAGTGTGAACCTAGGCTTAAACTGACTAGGTAATTTTACAAGTGAAGGATTTACATATAAATAAAGCAAAGTGCACAAATTTTGGTAAACCATAGCAAAATCAACATCTTCATTGATCTCACTTTAGACCATAATTGACGCCAATGTGCAGTGCTACATATTGAGATGTAAACAAAGAAAGTCAGTGTAGAGATCTTGCAGATAACTTTGCAAAAGAATACATTTTTCAATTCGATTGGAAATAATAAAAATAAAAAAATTGTATAAAATTAGCACAGCTTTACTGGACTGAGAAAACAAGACTTAAAGGGGTAGTTCCCCCAAAAACCTTTTTTTTAACATTTATTCAGGCTCGTTATGTCAAGGGGAATCAGTGTTTTTTTTTTTAGAATGAAGCCGTACTTACGTTTTACAGATGCATCGTCTCCGACGCTTCCGGGTATGGGCGCTCCGACTATAGGCGTGCCTATTTGATTGACAGGCTTCCGAGGTCGCATACATCGCGTCACGATTTTCCGAAAGTAGCCGAACGACGGTGCGCAGGCGCAGTATAGAGCCGCACCGTCGCTCGGCTTCTTTCGGCTACTCGTGACGCGATGTATGCGTCCGTCGGAAGCCTGGTCAATCAAATAGGCACGCCCAGACCAGACGATCATACCCGGAAGCGACGGAGACGATGCATCTGTAAAACGGTAAGTATTGCTTTGTTTCTAATAAAAAACCACCCGATTCCCCTTGACATAACGAGCCTCAATCAATGTTAAAAAAAGGTTTTTGGGGGAATTACCCCTTTAAAAACTTACCACATCAATACCTTGCGGTTTAATAGCTTAATATTTTACAGTGGAACCTCGGATTGCGATCAACGCGGTTAACGAGCATTTCGCAATATGAGCACTGTATTTCCTAAAAGCCTAACTCTGTTTGCGAGTGTTGTCTCTCAAAACGAGCAGGATTCAAGCCAAACCGGAGTGCAGTACCGTGTTTGGCCTGGAGGTGGGGGCGCCAGAGTCTAATGGTGCCGTTTGAAAACGGCCTGAAAGGCCTGAAGACAGTTTGGCTGACCTCGGAAAGGCTTGTGAGCAGAGTCTTTCCGAGGTCAGCCGAACTGTCCTCTGGCCTTTTCACCCGTTTGAGGCTCTCCGGCACCCCCTCACCTCTGGCGGCATGCGGTATTGCATGCTATTGAAGTCAATGCGTAACTAATTATTTTCGATGGGGAAACTCGC